>JAGKTI010027472.1:0-13246 GCA_018397915.1 Birgus latro | reverse complement strand
TGTAGCACGTAGGAGGTCTACTTAATCTTAGGGAAAGGGCTGCCAAGACAATGTCCAGAGTCAGAAACTAAAAAAGAATAAGTAAGTAAATAATTGCTAGGTCTCTACCCTTAAAAGCGTTAAACGTGTTTAACCAAACAAGCCTATCAGTGTTATTAGCTAAATGAAGAGTGCCATCACAGCTGCCTAACATTAATACATATTAATACATACTTTTTAAGGATTTGAATTTCATTAAATCAGGCTTTACTGATCTACCAGAAGACCCGCCGACATGTCGTAAAAATAACCCCGCTAATACCAATACACCAGTCCTGTATGAGACAGCCCTAGCATGTATTCAATATGGATGGTGGGTGTTAAGCGCCGAAGTGGTGACATGTAGAGGTGTATGGTATGTAGGAGGACGACTGGGCCTTGATAGCAGGCTGTAAAGCCTATGCCCAGAGTCGGACACATAAAAAAAAAAAAAAAAAAAAAAACTTTGAAACCATCTACCTAATTTCAGAGTGTGGATTTTGTCCGTGTAGTGTCTTTGGCTGTCGACTAAAGCATTTCTAGTTGCACACTTGGCTCGGTTTCAGTGTTCACTTTTAGCTTTTTAGCAGTTTTCAGTTGTAGGTTGACAATTTTGAGAAAAGCTAAGCAAAGGCGGGGTGGGCAGTGGCGGAATCAGAAGAGAGGTGGCCTTCAGTCCTAATGGATCTAGGTTCGAATTCTGGCTGCGACAGGGAACAGTTTAAAGATTTGAACTTAATTAAAGTAGAATTTACTGACCTACCAGAAGACTCACCGACACGTCATTAAAAAACAAAAAAACTAATGCACCAGTCTAGTACAAGACAGTCTTAGCATGTATTCAATATGGACTGGGGGTGTTAGCACTGAACTGGCGACATGTGGAGGTAGTATAGTATGTAGAAGGACTACTGGGGCCTGGGAATAGGCTTCAAAGCCTATTGAAAATTAAAAAAAAAAAAAAACTTCTCACATTACCATTTGCTATCCTACAATGTGCCCAGATCCGCTGGAGTTAACCCGTCCCGTCGACGTATGGGTACGTCGCGATGTTTTGTCACAGCTAGGCCCATCAAAGTACTGGTTCGTTGCGCAATTGCAAGGTTCATAATTTGCACAATATTCAAATCTTGCACTTGATTTTGGATACATAGGCGTGGGAGACCTTCCCCTATCTGCCACCAGGAGGAGACACTCAGCGACCTCGCATGACCCGTGCGTGCCTGTACCTCGTTCACTCACCTGTTAGCAGTGACCCAGGTCAGACACGGCTCGTCGAGGTCTCTCTGAGGATCAAATCCAAGCCACCCTGGATGCCTTCACAGGTGACAGTGATCCGCCCCTCGATGATGAGGTGGCAGACAAAGATTATGTGCAACCAGCAGTGATGAGGAGGTCCCGTCATTGAGGAAGCGGCGTTACATGACGTATTGTGCCGCCAGAGAGGGCCAGCCATCACCAAAACATCGCCGCCGGAAAGCGAGGACGAGGACGAGGAGGAGGGAGACGTGGGACGTGCTGCCACGTGGTACAGCTGTGAGATCATTACTCATTGCGGCCCTGAGCGGACAGGATGTCGTACCCTAATTTTTTTTTTTTCCCCTTGGGGCTTAATGGCCATCGTCCTCTTGGGGGACATTAGGCCAGCCAAATATGTGTGAAAAGGAGTTCAGGGCAGCCTCACGCCACTATTGGCCGAGCTTTTACCGCAGTCGTGGCGGGAGCATATGGTAGAAGGCTCTAAGATCGGCTAGACGTGCCTCCTCCCCACGAATGATCAGGATGGGTCTGATCGCCTCACCCATGTCGGCAGCCCGGAGCAGGTCGTAGAGGGTGGTGTAGGTCGTGGCTCCGAGCTGGTACGACCGGGTGTGGGCATCGAGGGTCAGGAAGCGGTGGTAGGAGGCTACATCTAGCCGATCCTTAAGGTCGATGATTGGAGGGCGAGATGGAGGGCCCTCTGCTGCTGGAGGAGGGGAGGACTCACAAATCTCCTCCTCGGCCGAGGAGCCGGTCGACGCTTCCTCGGCCATGGAGGCAGTATCTGAAGATTCCTGCCCCTCCTCCATCATCGCTGGCTGTTCGTGAATTTCTGCCGTGGTCTCAATCGTAGTCCTTGAGATTGTCGGGTCATCAACAGGAGTGGCAGTTTCCCTGTTGAGGGGAGCCTCAAGTCGCAGCCTCTTCCTCGGGGTCTGACGAGGGGCAGCAGATCGTCGCTGCCAGGCCCTACGCTCCCGTCGGCGGGGAATCGAGTGTATATCGCGGGCGAAGCACTCGGGAATGACAAGGGAAGGCAGCCCGTTCTCCTCAAAGATCCTAGGGAGGAGAACGCGCAAAGCCCCCTATCACCCCCACAAAAAGCCTTCGCCGTCGCGACACACATCTCCACGAGTAGATTTAGTTGTCTGGGATTCCCAGGATCCCTAGCCTGATGTCCCTGGGCCGTGAGACGTCGCCGTGCATAAGCAGAGCCCTGCACAGCCACACCTCCCGGTCCAGTAACATCCCGGGCCTCAGGACCCTTTGGGGTCCCAAACAAACTAAATTCCACCCGCTCTTCATCACCTAGGGAGCGTTGGAGGTGGCGTGGATTCGGCTTAACGATCGCCGAGCGGTGCACGAAAACATCAACACCAGTATCCTGGCGTTTGATGAACCCGTACCCCGCACTCACGTTAAACCAAATCACCCTCCCCTTGATCTTCTGGGCTGCAGGAACCTGTGGCTGACTTGTAGCCCCCCTTAACGGGTCGCTGGCGTTATCAGCACTGACGTCTGGCTGCTGGCTCCTCTCTCCGCTTGCTCTCCCGTACCCTAAGGTATGGACCTAGTGTTTTATTTGGGGAGGGCGGAAGTGGCGTAGAGGGAATGAGAAATGAAACTGAAAGTGTAAGGGTGGTAATTGAAAGCGAGAGTGGCGGGACTGAGTCATCGCGCTCACGTGTTGGTGTGAGGCAGCGGAGCGGCTCACGTGGGGTTGTGAGGGAGCAGGGTGAATCACGTGGTGTGGTGATGGAGTGGGGAGATGAGGAGAATTACCTCCCCAGCATGTCTTATGCTCCCCAATATTCCCGAACTTCCTCCCCACAGCCCCCTGATGTTCCCCAAGGCCGTAAGGGTAAGTGAAGGGGTAAGGGTAAAGGCCAAGGGATGATGAGTGCGAGTGGGGAAGCCCTCTGCACTCCTCCTCCCCAACCTCCCCCACCAGTATCGCCTCCCCACCCCGATGAAGGCGACTATGGGGACGATGTGGGCTACATTAATATTAGTTGGAATTGGGAAGATGGGAGTGATTTTTCTCCCATCATTCACCCCTTCACTGAGCAGGGGCATGCTGGCTGCGCTGCTCCTGAGATTCACCGTGGCTCCACCAGGCTGGATTTTTTCCACCTGTTTTTTGGTGGGAGTTTTGTGAAGCAGATTGTGGAGCAAACCAACCGTTTTGCAAGCACCCAGCGCCGTGAGAGTGAACGACTGGGCACAAGGAGCAGGCATTCCATAATTTATGATTACCCTGTCTCCCTGACAGAGATGTTCATATTTTCTTCCCTGGTACTTTTGATGGGTATTTTACGTAAAAACAGAATTCCGTCATACTGGACAATGGACCCTCTCATGCAGACACCTATCATTGGCAAGATCATGAGCCGTAATCGGTTTCAGCAAATTCTCAGCCGCCTCAGCTTTTATGATGCTGATGATCCTACAAATGTAAATGACACTGATAAGATGAGGCGAATTAGGTTGGTTTTTGATCACCTACGACAAACATTCCGTTCCTCATTTTATCCCTATAGAGACCTTGTCATAGACGAGTCTCGTGTTGTGGAGAGGCAACATTTCTTTTCGCCAGTATATACCCAGCAAAAGGCACCGTTTTGGGTTCAAGATCTTTGTTATGTGTGACTGTAGGACTGGTTATGTGCAAGACATAGTCTTGTACACCAGTGCACAGACAGCTAACAGAAGATCGCAGTATTGGACTCTCGGATGCAGTGGTGAAGACAACGATTGAAGAGTACCTTCATTGTAGTCATGTCCTCTACCTCGATAACTGGTATACTAGCCCTCTTTTCCCTTGTTATCTACACCTGCAAGACACGGGACTCTGGTACCGTCAAGGTGAACCGGCGTCACATGGTCAAGGTCGGGCGGAAACTAGACAAAAATGAGGTGGTCTTCTTCAAGGCTAACACCATCCTAGCAACAGTGTGGAACCACAACAGAGAAGTCTGCCTCTTGTCCACGGTTCACCGCCCCTTGATGCACCGCACAGAGTCCGTGGATTACCACAGCGAGAGCAGGCGCCGCATCTGGAAACCTGAGTGTGTGCTTGATTATAACATCAACTTGCGGCTGGTGGACCAGTCAGACTTCATGATGTGTAGAGTGTCCCAGGACCACGATGAAGTGGTACAAGAAGCTCTTCTTTCACCTGCTCGATATAACTGCCCTAAATTGCCACCACCTGCAAATCATGACAACAGGTGGGTAGGAAACCTTTGAAGGGTTTGTCAGGGAGCTTGGGCGGGAGATTATAGCCAAGTATGCTGAAGAGAGAACACAGCAACGACCCCGCACTGCCGCTACTGCCCAAACTCCCCTGAGAATTTCTGCCTGCCACTTTGCCACTCCTATTCCTCCCCAGCCAAACAGACCTAGGCCCCAGTGCAGGTGTTATGCGTGTGGTAATTCCTGAGTGAGACCTAACACTAAGAGAAAAGACACCCGCTATAAGTGCGTTGAGTGTGATGTGGGTCTGTGCATTCGCCCTTGTTTTAGGGAATATCACACGTTGATGCACTTCTGTTATGGTGTGATTGCAATATGATGCTCATTCTCAGGAAAATATGCGACATACAGACGCTCAGTGTAATTATAAGGCCCATAAATATATAAATATTAGTATAAAGTGGAAACGGGTGTAATATGAGTTGAAAAATTGTTATGCAAGTGCATAAATATATCCTAAGTCGAAACATTCCTAGTGAGTGTATAAAGATGCGACATTCTGATGCTCAGCGTAATAAATAAGGCATGTATACAGTATATGTAAATATTAGTGTAAAGTGGAAACGGGTGTAATATTAATTGAAAATTATTATGTAAGTACAAAAATATATTCTAAGTCGAAACACGAGTGGTAGCGAGTGTGCTTGCTATGTGATTATGCGCTAGCAGTGCGCTAAATATCAGCGTAAGGATTGTAAGTAAGTGAAAACATTTACAATGGGTGAAAAATGTTATAATGTCACTGAAACAATAATATGAAACTATAAAAAATGTAATGTATGTTGAAAGAAGAGTCATAGTGAGTGCGCTGAGTATGCAAATATGTGCTATCATTATGCTAAATATCGACGTAATGAATGTAAACAGCTGAAAACATTTACATAAAGTCAGAAATGGTAAAATGTCATTGAAGCAGTATTATGGAAGCAGGAGAAATGATATGTTTCTTGAAACAAGAAACTTAGCGACTCAGTGTTATGAAAGTGACCAAACCTACTATGCTTGCGCAATGGGACAATGTTTTTTTTTTTCCTATATATCTCATTGAAAATCATTATATTGTTGTTCTGGTTGTTTGTTTGTTCCAAATAAATAAATGTAGACGTGTTCTTTTTTGTTTCTGCCAAAATTACCTACCATAGAAAACGTGAGAGCCAGACACGTCAGTGACAGAATACGATACCTGCATCAGGGGGCTCACCTGTTCTGACCACTTCTGGACCCAGGTAATCACTTTCTTGTTGATTTTCCTTTCTTTCTCAACAAAAGCGGATGTTTTAGCCCCCCCAAAAAAATCCCAAAATTGCTCGGGACTGGGGGGAATCAGAGGGGAGAAATTGGTCGGGAAGTGGCGGGTTAAAAAGATTTTCTTGGGTAATGTAGTATTTGTCCCCAAATTGGGTTTCTTGGCTCTTTTATAAAGTACAATATGTTGTCATTTTTTTAGTAACATAAATAACACCTATTACATTCCCTGTTTTTACGGTGGTGATTGTAAGTTCGTTGTAGCCAGAACTTCAAAGATGACTCAGTTTGTCATTTCTTTACCGTTTTTTTTTCTCATTAACATGGGATCGCAGTTTGAAAAGATTAATTTAAATAACATCCACAGAGGTGTATGGTATGTAGGAGGCCTGCTGGGCCTTGAAAGCTGGCTGTGAAGCGCAGGTCCACTGTTTCCTCAGTAAATTTGGAAAGAAGCCACTTTTGGTGGCCAGTGTGACCCTCTTAGGTTTTCTTCTCCTTTAGCTATCTGATTGTCATTTACCAGACGCCTCAATCCGGTAAGGGGTGGCTACAAACAAATGGCCTCCATGTCGCTCTGTCCCCCTCCATTTCACTGCCGTGCTCCCAGCTCACACACCCCTCTCTCATATACCTCTCCACTCCCTCCCTCCGTCTCATCTTTGGCCTCCCCCTCCCTCTTCCCCCCTCCACCCCACTCACATGCACTCTCCTCGTCAGTCTCTCACTCTCCATCCTCTCCACATGGCCAAACCACCTTAATGTGTTTCTCCTAACGCTTCCTATCACATCCACATCCACACCACAACGCTCCTTCACTTCCTCATTTGTCAGTCTGACTCTTCATGTGGTTCCACATGCTCCTCTCAAACAGCCCATTTCCACTGCTCTCACTCTTGACTTCTGTCCCTCCAGCAGGGTCCAAGCTTCACTTTCTTTAGTTATCTGATGACATATCATGGAAAAAGTCGCATACGTAACACCTATCACTCTTGCATATTTGTTACAACAGTGTTCATTACTTACAGTAGCTCTACATCTTTCTGAAAAGATACAGTCATTGTGCTCAGTTCTGTGCGATTTTTGCTTTCCTAAACTTTATGATGGCGAATTTGAAGGGCAGATACTTAAATAATTGCTATGAATTTTTTACAAGCTTTCCATCGATGTGTGTATAGATCCGCTGTAGTTTTACTGGTCTTCATAATATCACAGCATTGGTGGTGTGTCCTAGCATTCTACCACATGCCAGATAGTGTTCTTACTTGTTGTCTCCCATCGCTTGCTTGAAGAAAAAGGAAAGGGCTGCATTCAGTTAACTTGACGTGGATGCACTTAGAAAATTCGTGGAAAGTATGTGAAGATCTAATCATCCTCGCTGTTAAGTGTTCAATGTGTTCTGGCGAACGAACGTGGTATTAATGTTGTTTTGGATTTCCAGACATATTTGTAGTTCTGCTGCCACTTCAATAATTTCCAAGATAGTTCATTGCTTGTGCTCAGTTTGGAGCTTTTTGGCTTTTTGTTGGCGATTTTCATTTTGCCATACGCTGCTAACGTAACATCTATGACTTTTCTATATGCCTTCCGAAGATGTGCATATGTTTGCTGAATTTAATAGTTCAGTGCTAAATACTGTCTTCTTAAAAATTTCAGCGATATGTACGCGAATTCTGATAAAAGTTACTTTAAATACGCCTATTCCTATTTTCATAACCTTTGCAGCAGTGTGCATAGATCTCAGTAAAACTTTCAAAACCTGAAAATAACACGATTTTCGTGCTGTGCATGGTCTGGGCGTCCACATCCTATTGTACTCGTATATCTGGTAATGTTATTGCAAATTAGATAAAATCTTTTGCTCAGAATATAAACTCGATTTGATTAAATCTTGTCAAGTTGCAAGGATGTCAGATAGTAAGAAAGGAACATGAAAGTGTAATGTAACTGTAGTATGAGTAATGGAAGAGAGAGGGAATTAGTGGACTGAATGGATGGAAGAGAGGAGTTCGATTGGATGAAGGAAGTGAAACAGGAAACATATGAAAAGATTACACACAAAAAGAACACACACACACACACACACACACACACACACACACACACACACACACACACACACACACACTTCTTAGCAAACCATCTTGTCCCCCCAAAAAAATACATTCTCGGGTTTTAGTTTATATGTATATTCTTCTTTAAGTGAGAAATAAGTCCTAATGAAGATTTTTCCTTAGTGGTATGGATTTTAACTTCCACGGCGCAGGAGAGCAGGCAGGTTATAATCAAATAAGGAGAATTTATCAGTGGGAAAGTCTTAATTCAAATGTGTATAATGTCTTCCTTGCTCCATTGTTTCAACTACTCAATACCCTTTTTCTTTACTTAATCATTTCCTTTTGATCTCATCCTAACCACTCCAACCACTATGTCTCTTCCCGCATACACTCAGCCATTCCCTCTCACCTCACCCTACCCCATCCAGGCACTTTGTATCTTCTCTCATACACTCTCCCTCCCCCTCTTCATCTCACCCTAACTCACCCAACGCTCTGGCTCCTCCTCTCGTATACTCCCACCATCCTCTCCCTCACTCGCTCAATACACTATTGAATGTTAGACTGGGATCCGATCCCTCGGGATTTTGAATTGTGTCGACCATGATTGGAGGAAGGTTGGAAATTTCAAGAATGAAAGATGAAGGGATATAAGAACAAAGAGGACGGGTATATGGAGACCAAATATAATACTATCTGGAAGTATTCCAAGGCTGATAGACAATGACAGGTAAAGCAGTAATGATGGAACCTCAGTTTGTATTGTAATGAATGTTTGAGGTACAGATTGAATATGTCAGTGAGTGTGTGAGGACAGAAAGGCAGGAGAGAGGGATAGTGGTGAGAAGGGAAGATAGGAAAGTGAGATCGAAGGAGGGCAGGGGGTAGGATGGGCAGGAGGAGGGGAAGGTGGGTGAGAGGGAGCGACGGGGTACAGGAGGAAGGAGGACGGAAGGCAGCGAAAAGGTGCAGGAGGCTGGGCAGATGAGAGCGGTCCTGGTCGTTTCGGCCGTACCTTCCAAACCGCCAAACGGCCGAATCTCCTAACGAGTTAAACAGCCTAAATAACCAAACTTCATCAAGATGACATTGCTGAAGTTAGGTTAGGTTATAGGCTATGTTACGGCCTAAATGACTTACGGCCGAAACGACCAGACCAGATAAGAGAAAGGGGTTGAAGGAGTAAGAAACGGTGGTCAACAGGGAGGGAGGAAAGGAACACAGAATGGAGAGAAGTGGGCAGGATGGAGAAATAGGACGAAAAACAGTGCAGGACAATTTAAGATTTACACAATACTATGATCAATATCTGTTGAAGGTGATGGTCATGTGGTAGAGTGTTGAACTGGAATTCCACACACACACACACACACACACAAACACACAGATGTTTCTGAAATGGAATTGAAGGGAGACTCTGTAAGGAAGGGAGAATGCATGAGGGAGGTAATGCCTCAGTGAATTTTTGAGCAAAGAAGGAAGAAAGGAACGTACATAAAGTTTCATGACTGCACAAACCACACTTATTTTATGGTCTGTATTAGATGGTTCAGCGTCATTCTTGATCAGCAAATTTGTCTAGTGAGATAAATTCAACATTAGGATACTATCTCAAATGATTTTCTCCTCCTCCTTTCTTATTTAGGACTTGCATCTGGGGAATCGTCTGTTATTATCGGAATGAGGCTAAATGTATCATTAAGATAGTCAAGCAAATTCTTTAGTCGTCCAAAGCAAAGGAGTGTGAGTCAAAATAGCTCTCATCGAAGCTGCTTAAGTACTTCATTCAAATACCTCATGAATTGGCACTTGTTTTCCTTTCTTCATCATCTTCATCATCACATGATCATCAATGCTGTGGCGAATTCTGATGAAGGGCACATAAACATAATGCAATACTTTTCCCTAAGTTTCCCAACGATGTACATATGTCCGCTGCTGCTTTAATAGTCTGCGACACAACATGGTCCTTGTGATCTTTTGTTTTTGTTTTTGTTTTTTTGTTTTACTAGTAAGGTGACAGACATCGAGAAACGCGACCTGTTACTTTTCCTAAGCTTTCAAATGATATCTATAGATCCACTGTAGCGATTAACAGTTTCCGATGCAAAACAGTCTGCATGCTGTTTGATATTTATTCAGTTTGGCTTTCTTTTAACAGTATTTTGAAAAATGTTGAGAAAATTACTTACAACCAACCTCTTATTTTTTTATACACATTCCATCCATGCACGCAGATCCGTTGTAGATAAATGGTGTTCGAAGTAGCTCACTTGTGGGTGAACTGCATTGACAGTCTACCACAGAGAACCGGAGCACTAGGAATGATGAGCTCATATTCTGCATCATCCATTTCGTTTGCCATTACTGACTGCCACCCAGTCCTACCACCTCCACCCCTGACTGACAAGCCTTACACTTATGCATGGAGAGGTTGAGTGAACTCTGATGGGGAGGGAATTGGAGGCAACGGTATCATCATTGTCGAGTCGGACGACAGTCCCTGAGAAGGGACGTTATTATGCACAGAGTGACATGCCCTGGCCACGCTCATGTACCTCCTCCCAAAGCTACTTTCTGCCACTTGAAAGTGACCCTGACGACCCTCTAGAATCTACGATCTTCCCCTCTTCTACCAATGCCTCAGGAGAGTCTTCCGAGGCGTCAGACTCTGAGGACAAGAACTGGGTGGCCAGAAGTCATATGAGACATAAACGCAGCGCTACAGTCACCCAGCCTCCTTCGCAGTGTCCATGTGTCATTGCCCACTCACAACCATCTAGATCGCCCAGCCTGGTACTTTTCAAGCGATTTCATCCCTGACTCCTCTTCTGCACTCTTCTACAGGAAGTGTCATGTGTGTATGTACACTCAGAGATGGCAGCAGGCACATAAAGAGACCCAATAGGAGTGCAATGAGTACACACACACTGTGCCCTGAGTACTCATTCCATTACCACATCAAGGCGAGATACTAGACAATGCATTGCAGAAAAGTGCAGAGTGTTAATGTATACATAAGATTAAGAAAACCATGGTATAGAAAAATAAAGACGTGAAAGCCAAGGCAGTCGTCCATGAATGCGTATCACCCGCCATCAATAAAAAAAACACTAGATCACTAATCCTATGGCAATCAGAGGCATATATTCGCAGTTTGCCAAAATCGACAAGAATCTTAGGATTTCGCCCGCCGCGTTTCCAGTGCCTTTTTGCGTTCCAGTCCATAAAAACCTACAGTAGGTCAGTAATCCTCTGTCACTCGAACGAATCTCATCGCAGCTTCGCCAGAATTATTGAATATGGAGCCAGATATTCCTGGATACTGCCTGCAAGTTTGGATACAATTTACCCACCTGATCTTGAGATATTTTGGCAACAGACACACACACACACACACACACACACACACACACACATAAATACAAATACAGACACGCAGATGCAGGCGATTACATTATCGTCTCGCTAGGCGGGCGATAAATATCAATATTCAAAATCAGTGCTTTTAGAAAATTAATGACTGACAGTCATTTAATGAAGTATACTGTATTTTAGAGAATAATGTGCAATATATGTATGCAATAAAAGATAAGGGTTATGGCACTGATAAAAAAAAAGTGGGAACCAAAATAGGCACATAGAAAGGAATATTGTTACTGTAGTGAAGTAGGAATATAAATAAATGCTTTATACACACATTATTAGAAGCTAAGGCAAACAATGGCCGGTACTCCCGAAGTGGATGCCAAGCTGGTGACATGGAGAGCTGGAGCTCCTGTTTCACCAGCCCTCAGGACCTGTTCCTGACCAACTCCCTTTGCTGAACATTTTCAATGTTTTCATAAATACAGAGAGTAGGCCAGCATACTCTCATAATACCTCTACCTCCATCTGTTCACACCACATTACATACATATTAGATATCGCGCCATTTACTTCAGTCCCCTTAATGCAATGACCGCTGCAGTATTATCAGCAAATTCGGTGGTACCTCGGATTGCCATTGCTGGCAGGATAAAGCTGGCAGCACAGGGCCTTCCTGGTCGCAATCAAGTGACAGTGCTAACAGCGTTATTGTAAACACAAAATATTCGTCAGAGAAGTGTAGGTTTGGCCTTACATTTTACTAACATCAGTGGTCTTAGTAACAATTTGACTTCTGTTCACCTTTTCCTCCAGTTTGTATCCCTTCTAGCCTTATTCCTCCCAGATCTCCCTCTACTGACATATCCATATTTAGTTCTCCTGGTTACCATCACCTCACAAGCTTCCATAACAAGGGTATCACCTGCTGTTCCATCAAAGCAGAACATGCAGTTGACACTATTTTGAACACACAATGTCAGCTAACTTTATTCATTACACAAAGTAAATTGCCTGAATATTAAGAAATACATATGCATAGTTGATCACTCCTCCAGTCATTCTTCAGAACCCAGTGTATTTTACTTCATATCCACACAGCTGACCAACCTTCACCTCACCTTTGCCACGGAATTTATCATTTTGGGCGATTTTATCATCCATAATGTAGAGTGGTTATAGTGTTCTGCCAGGACTGACGATACTTGTCTAGAATGCGAGCTTTTTGCAGAATCATTTAATCTGAAGCAATTGATAAAACAATCGACCAGAATACCAGATAATCCTGAGCATAATGCCTATCTGCTGGACCAGTTCCTGACAAATAACTCAGATTAATACAGGACACAGGTACTCTCACCACCTGGATCCTCTGACCACAGTCTCGTCAAAGTCCCACTAGTCAGTAACCCCAAACCTTCCCATTCGGAACCGGTCAGGGTGGCCTGATGGCACTTTGATAGGGTAGACTGGGGTGGATTTAGAAATTATCTTGCTGATATTCCATGGCAGTCTTTCTTCTCGATTCACATCAGTTTTACGCAGTCCCACATCAATGACTTAATTCAAACTGGTATGAAACCGTTTATACCAAGTCAACAATTAATTATAATATCAGACTCCCCAAGATGATTTGACAGCAACTGTGACAAAGCAATGAACCAAAAAGTCCTCAGCATATAACTTTTACTTTAAATAAAAAGAAAGTCTGAATTCCTCAGTCAATTCAGAATAGTGAGAAACCATGCAAATGCAGTGATAAATCTCGCTAGATCAAACTTTCTTCAAAACCAAACATCCAAATGTTTGAAAAAAATCTCATGGCAATAGAGTATTTTGGTCAACTATCAATTCTTTCATTTTAACTTCTGCAAGTCATCACCCATCCCTCCACTAAGATCTTCACATAGCAACATTATAAATGATCCACGTGGAAAAGTGAACATCCTTGCGAGTATGTTTGCCACAAATTCTACCTTAGAGGAAGTTAGCCAGATAGTCCCTGGACTAGAACTCGATTTTCCCGAAATTGCTCCACGTATGAT
>JAGKTI010027470.1:0-13246 GCA_018397915.1 Birgus latro | reverse complement strand
ACTACACATGACACTTGCAGAGTTCAATTTCAACAACTTAAGTTACAAAATATAATAGTAGGGTAGCACACTGAGTATAATGAGTCTGTGGCACTCTATGTGTCTGTTTTAGGGCTACACAATAAGTTCTTGCCCCACACCTGTCTTTCAGGGATTTCTCCCTCATATCACTGAGGCATACACTGAACCTGGGGTAGGTTTTTGGGTCTTGGAAAGTCACTGGGGATATCACTGTTGGGTTTACTCTTACTGGGTAGCACACAAGGGCACTGGGGAGAACACCAGAGCACTGGGGAGAACATGATAACACTGGGGAGGAGTGAGGAGGGAATTGTTCACTGAGGGAGAGGGTACACTCAGGGAGCACTGGGGGAAGAGTCGCGGAGTCCCAACACAGGACGGTGAGTGACTGCCGAAGAGTGAGGGAGAGAGAGCGTCCTCACACTCTCTGGAGGTTCAGATGTCGGCTTGGGGTAGGAGGGAAGCCGGCAGGAGGTGGAGGCATCGCCTCGCATCGCGAGGCAGCCTCTGGAGTACTGGGGCCCTCGGGTTTAGGACCAAAGAGGGCCAGGAGGCGAGTGGCCCGGCGTACTGCCTGGGCAGTGGTCGGAGTGCGGGGGACGTCAGGCACCTTGGGTGAGCCCAAGGAGGAGGGGGTGCCCTTCACGGGAGGAGGGCTGTGGCCTCGGGAGGGAGGGGCCGCCAGGAGTTGCCTGCGGCCTGGATGCCCTTGGGAGTCCGTCAGTGCTGACCGTCGGGGGAGGGGCAGCTGGACCATCCGGATCCCTGCGTCCCATTTGTCACATGCTAGACCTGTAGGGGAGAGAGAGAGAGGCGTCCCACTCGGCCACGTGAGGGTCGGGCCGAGCCAGAGACTCGCTCCCCTTCGGGAGATTCCGGCTTCTTGGAGGAGGGGAAGCTGGAGCTCGCGCCCTCAGCTTGGGAGGGCCTGGTGGGTGCTGCTGTAACTCCACGCTGGGAGAGGAGGAGATCCCAAGGATGCTCCTTGAGCCTGGTAAGCCCAGTGGGCATTACCAAGGCACCCTGACTGAGGGGAGGAAGGGAAAGTTCCGGTGGACATTCCCTCTGCCTGACAAACCCGCCGGGCATTGTCCAGGCGTCCCTTACTCCGAGGGCGGCAGGAAAGAGATACCTGGCGGGTGCTCTCTGTGGGGCATGCCCAGCGGGCGCTACCTTGCTCCTGCTGGGGATCTGGTGCAGCTGCGGCGTACCCGGCGGGTGACATCGCAGTGGTATCGCACTGCTATGAATCCCAGGGCTGGTAGGAGGGATCTGGCAGATGCCCTCACACATGTGTACCCGGCGGGCATGACCGTGTTTCTGCTCCTGGGGGAGGTTAGCAGTCGAGGAAGAACTGGTGGTTACTTCCTTGCCAACAATTCTGACGGAAGTTGCTGGGCCGCTGCATTGGAATGCTGAGGTGCAAGTCCCAACCCAAGTCTGATGAGGGCTGGTCCGGGTGATCAGTAATGCACCCGGACTGCTACCTCGGGTCTGGTCTGGTTGCGGGGAGGAGGGGCTTATGAGAGAGTGGGGTAAGCCGTTGTGGCCCAGAAGGCCCAGTTACCTGCAAGGTGAGCATTTTCTCCCCTTTATGTTGCTTTTAGGCATCGTTGTCGGTGTACATTTTAATATAAAAATATCACAGACAAAGAAACATATTACAATTAACATAACGTAGTCACCACGTGTAGAGGACAGCAGAAAGGGTACCACACACCACACACCACAAAAGACTGCTTCTCAGTGTGTGCACCACACCTATGCTGCCCTGTATTGTGCTGCCTTGCCCTGCCCTGCCGTGCCCTACGTCTTCCCTGTGCTGTGCTACCCTGCCTCTCAGTGTGCACCTGGCCTGAGATGCGAGAAAGGACTGAACATACATGTATGTGCCCAGGACAGGTACCCAGATGTAAGCTGGCCAATCATGGCAAGTCTGGCGGGTGAAGTCACATGCATGACTTTAAAATTGCGTCGTGAGGTCATCTGATATTTCCCGAGTAAGCCCGAGAGTTTCCCCATGGTGATTATGACCTGTCGCATTATAGAATAATGTGTTACTAAACCGCGCAGTACTCAAAGATTGACTGTATTCTTATATAGAAGTTTTTGTGAGCATATTTTGTTACTACTGAATAATTACAGGTACTGATACAGTAAATCTCTTTTTTTGTGCATCACCTTTTTTATTGTTCTTGTTTGCTGTCAAGAGTACAGTAAACTTGAGAAAGAATGATTATTAAAGTGTCCAGTGCTGCCTGTGAAGCCTTCATTCTCTTGGTGGTGGCGGGAGGCGGTCATCACAGCCTGCTGGCGTTTATGAAAAAAGTTCTGCCTTGAACATATCCTTGAATTATAATGAGGACTCTCACAGTACCTGTATTTTCGTCTCAGCTATTAAGCAATTTTGATTTTCTCTTTGGTGGTAGGTGGAGGTAGCCATTAGTCTATCTACTCGATGTTATACATTCTAGTCTCTCTCTGTCTCTCTCTCTCGTTACTACAGTGGGTGATGGGCAATATGGTTTCCTGTGACCCAGGAAACCATTTCCTGTGTTGGGTGGTAACCGTATAACCAAATGATGCCTGGTGGTTTAATAGATTGAGGTGCTGCAACAAAATAGAGCCTGTATTGGTTCCATGTAGGTGTGGTTGTGTTTATTGCTCATGGGCAGATGATACTGGTCGCCATTGCCTTAACCCGTCACGTCCCGACTGATTTCCAACCTACAATACCACAAAATCCCGAGCATTTTTGGATTTTTTTTTTTATTGGTTCAAACCTTCGCTTTTGGTGAGAAACATCGAAAATTCTTAGAGAAATCCCGATCCTGTGCTTAAAACTGTTGATACAGGTGTCATGCAAACTTACGGTTTCCTTCTTTTTCAGGGTACCTGGCTAAAGAAAACGAACTATGTATGGGTTAACTAATTCAAACCACTTTCAATTATGTGTTTATTTATGTATTTGGTATGAATTTATGTGTAGTAACAGACTATATTGGTTTTAACACATTTATATAGGCAATAGAAGCATTGTTCAATCACCAAACACATTCACATATTGCACCTTCCCTTATGACATTACCAACTCATCACTTCTGTTTGTTTCTTGCTCTAGCTTCTTTATTTCTTTGTCCTCCACCTCAGGAATCACTTTCACCGTGAATTTCGTCATTGGAGAGACCGTGGGGCAACATACCTTTACTGGCCAGCTTACTGCTAACAGGTGAATTGCCCAGTGTGGGGAGGAGGGGGGAGGGGGGGTTAGGTGGGGCCAGGCAGTATCCCTGCTTGACAGCAGGTAGAGGAAAGTCTCCCACATATGCCTACCAAAAATCACCCATGAAACTTAAAAATTGTGCAAATTATGACCCTTGCAATTGCGTGACGTACCCATACGTCGATGGGATTCCTCAGGTTAAATGTCAGAACGGAGTAGCCAAGCCCTGTGCTCCTGTTTATATGGGTCAGTTTGGGATTGGCTATTAATAATGATGGTGGTCACTGATTATCTCTTTGATATTTTATTAAAGAAGTGTTATTCATCTCTCAGGGTGACAGCGGTGGACCATTTTCCCTGCAGGGTGATGATGGGCGATGGATACTGGCAGGTACGGTTTCACATGGCATCAAGTGTGCATACCCCAACCTCCCCGGCGTCTACATGCGCATGACATACTACAAGCCATGGATACTCAGCATTATCCAGTAATATAGGCATGTTTAGGAAGTCAAATTGAATGTATAAGTGATGTGATGGAGGACAAATTTAGTCAGTATCAAGTGTGCCTGCTTACCTACGTTCCCATGACATGCTGCATGCCATGGATACTCAGCATATCCAGTCATGTAGGCATGTATAGGATGGCAAACTGAATGTACTGTACTTACGATGTGATAAAAGACATTTAGTCCGTGGAAAAGAAATGACAAGTGGTTGCCCTGAAACTGTGAGTGAAAATCATGCTGTGATTCTTATTACAGTACTGTATTTTCAGAATTATATAAGATGTTAATAGCTATCAGATGTTTCTTGGTGTATAGTTGTATTTCCTTTTGTCTTATAAAACCTGGTTGTACAGTGTTCCGATGGTTGTACAGTCTTCTTGATAACTGATCATATGATGACCAAGACAAAACTGAAGACCTTAAATAACAAATGCAGTTGCATACTGAAATTTATAATCATCTAAGGACCTGATAATGAAAGTGCATGGTGAGTGAACACTTGAAAAATTATCAGTGTAGGTGAACTGTGCCCCAGCAGTATACAGTGACATTTGAAAACAAAGGATCTCGTACTTTTTTCAGTATGCTCACTTCTGGCATTCATTGTCAGAGTTTTTGATTCTTATTTTTATAAGGCTGTCCAGGCTCTTTCAAAATAGAGCTGTTTTAAGAAGCTAGAGCAACATTGTACAGTAGCCTGGCAAGGAGCCTTATCACGTGCATTTACACTACAATTAGAAGAGATGAGTTTATTAGTGTTGACACTTCTTGTAAGTGAGCATGGGAAAAGAATTGCCTCAGGAAGGTGTAAAGTGCTTTTTAATGTGGTTGAAAGACATGCAGTATAGAAATGTGCACTTATAATAATATAGGTCCATGCAGAGGTTAGTTATAAGATACAGTACGGTATTGTGCTGTCTGGTTGTGTTAATGCTGGACGAAGAACATTCTCTGTGATAAATGTTTTTACTGATGTAGTTAGCTTTTAACTGTAAAGGGTTGTCCCTGAATATAACTTAAAAATTAACCAGAGTAAAACACCCAAGTTCTTCCATTCAAGTAAGAGTTTAGAGAGTCCGTTGTTAATCTTTTAACTGAGTAGGAGGTGTCTTTTTAGTAAGAGTAGGTTTAACAGTACCAGTGAAAGAGTGAAGAGGCTATTATTAACTGTTTGACTATGTAGGGTGTATTTTTCTGAATATAGTTGTCTGACAAGAGAGAGACAGTGGTCTCTAGGTATGGCCATCACCATTAAAGAGATGAATACAGAGTTTGATTTCTGTGTAGCATGTTGTCTTCGTATATTAAGACTGAGATTATATTTTGTGATTTACCAGTAGCATTCATACTTTCTCTTTCCTTCTTTGGTTTCTAGATCCTACCTCACTTTATCCTTAGATGGGAAAAAAGGTCAAGATAATGATGGCTCTATATTTGCATGATAGGATTTAGGGTTGGGATGATGAAGTGAGATCCTGATGATAAGGTATTGTGATACCCAGGTTGCAGCTCTGTGAATAATGTTTCCAGTCTTGTAGAACACTAGTGTAAATATGTGAGTATAGCATCAGTGTGCCTTAGCTCCCGGTATGCTGGAGATTCAGGAATTAACAGGATTGAATATGTGGTTCATAAAGATAGTCCAATACACAACATGTTCAGCTATTTTATTAAACAGTGCTTGGGTCATGATATACTTATTGTGGCACAGAAATATGAGAAAATGGCAAAACGGTGATCCATATTACACAGTTAATACTGTACCTTACTGTACATATGCCATAACATATTCATACTGCAACACGTTTAGCTTCTTTTCATAGTTTTTACCACAGTTCAGTATTATTCAGCTTTGTAACAGGAGAGACCTGTGTTATGAGAAACTTTCTTATAGACAGTGTCAACAGGCTCTGACTTATGGTGTTGGTGGTCCACTCCTGTGCCCCAGTCCTTCATCCCTTTTCTTGTGATTTGCCATACTCAGGTGAAGTCCAGAGATTTGTTCTCTGTTACACTTGAGGTCACTGTAGTTTCAGGTACTGGAGTTCATTAAGGGCCATGCAGTGTTCAGAAGTCAATAATCATAATAAATGTGATATGTTGTGATCAATTAAGCTTGATGTGCATCTTCCCTCATCTTCCTTGTACCATATTTAACTTATGACATAATTTCTTATGTATGTATGTGTTCAGTTATTTACCAGCATCCATTTATTTGTTTATTTTATTTATTGCAAGAACAAATGCCAGTAATAACAGTCACAGTCAGTATTCTGGTTCTTCTCTCAAAACCTGAGATGGACTGCAAACTGCATGGCACTGCATTAACCATCCAGGGTTTTATGCAGGAAGATGACATGGTATAATATTGAGGATCATATTCCAAGTTCCACGGGAGATTCAAAGCACCACTTCATCAGCAATGTATTACAACTTTTTATCCTCTTTTATATTCATTCACTCATTCATCGTCCAATCCAGTGTTGCCCCGTGAGGAACGTAGGATCCCGGGGCTAGGCAAGTTCGTCCTGACATTTATGATGAGAATGAGCAGCTTCACTCATCCCTGAGCGGCACTACGTGGGCAGTAAACCCCAAAACCCCAACGACCCTTTGGATATAAACCTGCACCGGCTCAATCCGACTGGAGCACCCTAATTACTCACTAAACCACCAGGCGCCATAATTTGGTTATCTAGTGTATTAAATGACTTCCTGGTGTACAGGAAATTATTTGGCTTGTCACTCAGTGCAGAGTTACCCCTAGACAGCAGGAAGGGGAAAGAATGAAGGAAAGAAAGACAGAAGAGGAAGGAAGGAAAGAGTAGGCACCTGAGAGCAACACTACATCCAGTGAGTGGATGGTGAGTGCCCTCTTCTATATCAGTAAGGCAAACTAGGTCACTACAATACTTAAAGATATATACCGTAAGTAACATAAAAGAGAATATCATAGTGTAACAAATATACTAAATTGCAAAGAAAATGGTGCTATGAAGCCTCCTTTGCCTCCCAGAATTTGGACTATAATCCCTGTCAAGAAACTTCTATTGGACTTCGTTTGGCACACTTGGCACTTATGGGAAGATAAACCATGGAAGAGAAATCTCAGAGTACTGTACATTGACAGTTACATGAGAATGGTGTACGAAGTTTTTGTCCCCTTATCTTTTGCCACTTATGCCAGTCTTCACATTGCCAAGTCATTATAAAATGATTCAGACATCTGCAGCATCTTACGATAAGTCGGAGAACACAAAGTATTGTATTCATGTGATGATCCAGATTCATCTTCCAGCAACAAGGAAAGCACACACATTGGTGCTTGAGAAGGTTACCTTCACACAATGGCACTAATGCAACTGGGTGGCTCTTCTGTCCATTTATATAAATTTCCCATAACTCCCTACAGTAGGTGGATGACAGAAGTGCAACTGCAGTTCACCACATTCATGGTCAGTAAAGACTGGGGGCCACAACAACAAGAATGCACAGTCGATTAATGTGAAACAAAATATACAGAAACTGATCTGGCACAGTATCAGAGTATTAGTTCTGTTCATCACAAAAGAATAAATTATGATTATAAAAGAAATTGGCTGTTGTAATCATATTTTGTTCTTTTGATTGTAACTCATAGCCATGGTATGATATTTTATGTTCAGTACTGTATTTACTTTTTTCATAACATTTTGTAATGGAGTTTCTTGGTTTCTAGTGCTAATCTTTACAGAGCCTTCAAGTTTAGACAAGTTTAACATTTTTAGGCATTCTTGATCTGGTTGTACTGTAATAGCTGTGAGTATGGAAAGAATAAAATAAATGATGTACAGTATCTATAGACAATACATTTGGCCACTTGTATGATTTACTGTACAGTGTAGTGTAATATAGTGATGGGATGTGTATATAGTGTAGCATGTTTGTTGTTGTATAACTTAAGAACAGTTCTCAGAATACATTATTACTTTGTATCATTTCACTTCCATTTTTCTGAATCCTACCCACCTCCTTTAAAACAATAGGTTTTTGAGTTAGGATGCTGCTGCAGATGATGTAATTATTTAGGAACAACTTAATGATGTGACAACTTGTCATGAAAATCATGTGCAAAGCCTCCTAAAAGTATCTTTAACCAGATGATTAATGGTTCAATATGTTCTCATACGTTGGAGAACGACACTTTCCCGTGGTGGCACAAATGTAACCAGGAGGTTCTGCGACCTGGTTATTGAGATGGCTCCCTAGCCCACGAAAGGAGGAAGGTGGACTTGCTGAGAAGGGCAACTTTAGCCTTTAATCCAGAGAGTTCACATCCAGATGAGCGTAGGGTTCACAACAATAGCACCACTGCTGCTGCTGTTGTTTTTTTTCTGAGTGAATGGTATACTTCATATGCTGTATAAAGTTTTTTTTTTATATGCTGTGTCACTAGACATATCAAGCAAACATAAAAAATTGCCAGAGGTTACTTTAAAAATCTCAACCACTGTCTCTTCATGCCAACAGACAAACAGAAGATACTTTTTGGAGTACTGTAGTGTCAAGACAAACTGAAGATACTGTTTGGAGGCACAATATAATGCAGCTAGAGAATATTTAGTAGAAGTCAGGTTTATTGTGTGCATGTATTGTTGCTTCATTACAGTACAGCAATCTTTTCAGTACTAATCTCACCTCATTCCGAGGTGGGGAAAAGGTCATATGATATTCCCCTATCAAGCAAACCATCACAGCCACCTTCCCTCATTCCAGTGTTTCAACAATGTCCAACAATAGTATTCCTCCTTTAAAGCTGTATTATGTTACACTCTGTACAGGAGTAGACTGTAGCACCAGTAGAGCAGGGCAGTATTCCCAAGGTGGATGGAAAGCTGATGACAAGGAGAGCTGGAGCTCCCGTTTCATCAGTCCTTAGGACTAGTTCCTGACCATCCCCATTTGCTGAACTTTTTCAGTGTTTCAGTAACACAGAGAGTAGGCCAGCATGCACTCCAGTAGAAGTTTCTCTAACTGTCAACACCAAACTACATGCGCACTACACACTATACTTCCTTTTCAAAATTTGACAAAAATGGCAACTAATAACCAAGCCTCGGTGTCCCCGGGGGGGGGACCATAAATGCCCCCACCATCCGCCCCTATCCCGGTGACGACTGTATGAGCTGCCTTAAACCACTGTCTGACACTTCTTCTTCATTTATGCAACATTCGCGGCCTTCCCTCTAACTTTCGCTGTGTTGAGCACCACCTCTCCTCCTCTAAACCTCACCTTCTTTTCCTTACCGAGACAGCTGTCTGAGGCAACTGACAGCAAACCCTTTTCTGTATCCTTCTTTCTCTATACTCATTTCAAAGCCAAAGGTGGCTGTTGTGTATATGTACGCAACGATCTATCTTGCTCTCGTGTTCCAGAACTTGATTCTTCTGAATTCTCTACTCTCTGGCTTCGGCTTTCTTGTCATTCTCTGACTAAATATATCTGCACTGTTTACTTATCTCCTAATTCTACTGACTGTGAAAAATTCTTCTACTCTCTTACTTTTACAATGGAACACATCCTATACATTTCTTCTTTCTCTGAAATCTCCATTCTAGGAGATTTCAATGTTCACCACAACCTTTGGCTCTCCTCTTCTTTCACTGATCCACCTGGTGAACAAGCCTACATCTTTTCTATTCTTAATGACCTAGAGCAGCTTGTACAACACCCTACCTGTATCCCTGACTGCCTTGGAGAGAGTTCCAACATACCTGACCTCTTCTTAACAACTAATCTTTCTGCTTAAACTGTTAATCTTTTCTCTCCATTGGGCTCCTCTGATCATAACCTTATTTCCTGAACATGTCCTATCGCTCCCTGTGGACCCTCCGAAGAAACATCGTCTGTGGCACATTGGAGCTGTGAATTGGGAGGCCCTCAGCCAGTACTTCTTTGATTTCCCCTGGAATGATTATTGCTTCCATGGCCGGGAGCCATTTGAGTGTGCCTTGTGCATTACGGAGGTTATTCTCTCGGGCATGGACATTCCTTTCTCATATCCTTTGACTAATGCAAGAAAGGAGAGGGCCTATAAAAGATACAGGAGCCAACCCACCCCTGAACCACATCCTTTTTATGTTTCTGCCTGGTATCATGCTAAGGCTGTTCTTCGCTTTGCTAAAAATAATTTCATCCGTACTAAATGCACTCAACTCTCCAACTTGAATTCTTCCCGCTCCTTCTGGCACCTTGCCAAAAAAATTTCAAACAACATTACCTTATCATCTTTCCCTCCTCTTTTCTACTCTGATGGCTCTGTAGCTTTCTTCTACTGATAAAGCAGATATCTTCGCTCAGACTTTCTCCTCCAATTCCACCTTAGAATTTCTGGTGCTGTTCCTCCATCACTTCCCCCCTCTGACTTCTTCATGGCTGACATTAAAATTTCTTCAGCTGATGTATTAAAATTTCTTCAGCTGATGTATTTTCTGCCATCATTGGCCTCAGTACTAACAAGGCATATGCGCCTTATGGAGTCCCTCCTGGTGTCCTCATGAACTGTGCTTCCGTGCTTACACCCTGCCTAGGTAAACTCTTTTGCCTTTGTCTCTCAACTTTTATCTTTCCTTCTTGCTGGAAGTTTGCTCTCATTCAGCCAGTCCCAAAGAAAGGTGACCATTCCCAACCCTCTAACTATTGTCCAGTTGCTTTAACATCCTGTGTCTCAAAAGTTTTTGAGTCTATTCTTAATAGAAAAATTTTAAAGCATCTTTCCTATCACAACCTTCTTTCTGATCGTCAGTATGGGTTCCGTCAGGGGCGCTCCACTGACGATCTTCTCACCTACCTTTCAGCCTCCTGGTCATCCTCCTTTAGGGACTTTGGCGAAAGCTTTCCCATTGCACTTGACATCTCAAAGGCTTTCGATTGAGTCTGGCATAAATCTTTAATTTCCAAACTGCCCTCTTACGGTTTCTATCCTTCTATCTGTGCCTTCATCTATAGCTTCCTTTCTGGTCATTCTATTGCCACTGTTGTAGACGACCATCGTTCTTCTCCTAGATCTATCAATAGCGGTGTTCCTCAGGGTTCTGTCTTATCACCAATTCTCTTCCTTTTATTCATCAGTGACCTAAGCTCTACCGTACATCTAACTCTATCCACTCGTAAGCTGATGATTCCACCCTTCACCTTTCCATTCTGTTTCCGCAACGTCCATCTCAGCAATTACTTCAACAAACAAGGGATGAGGCTATAGCACACCAAATGTCTGACTTGGCTCATATCTCTGACTGGGGTAAAAGTAATCTTGTCATTTTTAATGCATCAAAGACTCAGTTTTTACACCTATCAACCCGACCAAATCTTCCACAGGAGTACCCACTAATGTTTAATAATATCCAGCTTAATCCTGCATCATCCTTGAACATGCTTGGGGTTTCATTCACTCGGGACCTACCTTGGAAAGATCATATTGCATCTCTTGCAAAATCTGCTTCCAAGAGATTAGGTGTGCTAAGCCGACTCCGTGCCTTCTTTACTCCGGCACAGTTATTGACATTATACACAGGTTTTATTCGCCCCTGTTTAGAGTACAATTCTCATGTGTGGGGAGGCTTCCCACATACAGCCCTTCTCAATAGGGTGGAGTCAAAGGCTATTCGTCTATCAACTCTCCTTCCCTCACTGGCTTCCTCCAGCCGCTGTCTCTTTGCCACACTGTTGCATCTTCATCTCTTTTCTATCGCTACTTCGATGGTCACTTCTCCTCTGAACTGTCTGCTTGCATCCCTCCACCTCTTCGACGGGTGCGTGGCACCCATCTAGCAACAAACCCTCTATTCCTTTTCTGTCCACCTCTCTAATGCAAGAGTTAACCGATACTCCCAGTCCTTCATTTATGCATCAGGTGTCTCCCTCAGTATTTCCTGCTTCCTCTAATCTCCAGTCTTTCAAACGCAGTGTGTCCAGGTATCTCGAAATGAATGGATCTTGAATTTGGCTCTTTTATGTTTTTTTTCCTTGGAACTATTTTGCGGGCTCAGCCTTTGGTTCCTTCTTCCTCGCATTTAAAAGAAAAAAAAGTTGTTTTTATGTTAATTCTCAAAGGATATGATGGTCAGTCGATTATCAGGATGACTGATCATTTCATTTGCTTTATCCAAAACACATTTCATACCCTCCCCTATCCCTTTCATCATATTTGCATGGCCCTATCCACCCTCCCCCACACAAGCTCCGTATGAAGCACTCTTGTTGATCAGCCCCAGTGTCTGCCCAAATTGACTCATTAACCACATGCACGCAACCACATCCTGTGCAGTGAACCAATGTTCCCTTGTGGCAAGGCACGGGGAAAAGTGTGGGGTTTAGTGCCTGAATGGAAGTCATATTTGTCTCTCTCCACCCAGATAATAGGAGCATCATAGCAAACCCACTTCACCTCATAATTTTGTTATATGGTTACCACCCAGCATTGTATATTCCTGGGTGATAGGAAACCATTAGGCTTGTCACTCAGTGGAGAGCCACCTGAAGAGGAAAAAAGAGCAGTAACAAGTGACGGGACGAAAAGGGAGAGGTAGGAAGATAGGAGGGCAGACACAGAAACAGAACAGTAAAAATGAAGAAAGTAGTAGGCAGCACTACATAAAGTGAGTGGACAGTGGTTGCCACCATCTACCACCAACTGCCAGGTGTAAAAAAAGCATAATATGGGGGGAAAGTATATACAAGTATATGTACACATAATATATACATAAAGTAACATAGTGTGGAATGAGGGTGTAGAAGTTGCAGTTAAGGAGAAAAGATGGCTTTTCTGGAAATGGAGGAAGGCTAACAGAGTGGAATACTTGACTGCCAAGAGTAGGGCTAGAAAGAAGATATACAGGGCAAAATCTACGTCTCAGAGACTTTTACTGCATAACCTAAATAGCGCTAAATGAAAGAATATGGTATTTAAGGTGGCAAATCAGATGAATTGGGAAAACTGGTTTATCACAGGTGAGCAGTGTGTGAAGAATGGTGAAGGAACGGTAGTGGTAGGCAGTTAGGATATTAAAGACTTCTGGAGAGAGGATTATAACTGGCTGCTGAATGAGGAGTCTGACTGGAACAGGTACAGTTTGTGAGCAGGTCCAGTGTTTGGGGGCTGGCCATTGACTTCTTTTTTTTTTCAAGGAAGAAGGAACCAAAGGCCAGGAGCCCGCAAACCGTTCCTTCCAAGAAAAAAAAAACAAATAAAAGCCAAATTCAAGATTCGTTCATTTCGAGATGCCTGGACACACTGTGTTTGAAAGACTGGAGATCATAGGAAGTAGGAAATACAGACAGAGGAAGACAGTTCCAGTGCTGGCGTGTTGCATAAATGAAGGACTGGGAATAAAGATTCTTGCATTAGAGAGATGGACAGAAAAGGGATGGGAGTTTGTTGCTAGATGGGTGCTACGTGCCTGTCATACAGGTGGAGGGATGCAAGCAGACAGTTCAGAGGAGCAGTGACCATTG
>JAGKTI010027469.1:2660-13246 GCA_018397915.1 Birgus latro | reverse complement strand
TGTGTGTGTGTGTGTGTGTGTGTGTGTGCGTGTATAGAGAGAGAGAGAGAGAGAGAGAGAGAGATAGGGTGGTACGTAAACAGCACTCCACTAAAAACTAACCTAGTGGTATCATATGTTTTGCGAGGATGGCTCAATCTGCTGGTGTGGGAGATCATGTGGCAATGGAAGTATGAAATGAATAAATATGTGGGTTTGGCACTGAATACGCTGACTGAGCTTGGTACTGGTAACGCTGACTGAGCCACTGAGCCATTCCTACACCACACAAGAAGCAACTCCGTAGAGTTGAAAATGGGCGCCATATATGGACCATTCTGTTTATTGCACACATCGGTAAAGTGAATTTCATTTCATAGTGTTTTCAGAAAGAAAACAATGTAAACATTTCCATCCCCGAATCGGTTTTCCCATGGCCAGAAGATGCCAAGTCGACAATGTGCGAAGTGACAGGACTCAAACAAATATTTGGCCAAGACCAGATATTCTCCTGAATACTGCCTGAATGTTACAGACAGATAGCCTTTACCATAAGTGAAATATTCAGTGAATCATTAACTGAATGTAGACTACCTAATCAACTGAAGATCGGTCATTTATTACCTATCTTTAAAAAAGTGTGATAAACATTGCGCCACAGACCACCGCAAAGTAAGCCTAGAGTCGGTGCTATGCAATTTTGGGGAAAAAAAGTATAGAGGTAAAATTACCTCGTTCCTTAAGAAATATCATCTGGTAGCAGATAATCAGCACAGGTTTTGTAAAAATAGATAGTATCTTACATATCTGCTTGATTTTTTTACAGTATATTGTCGACCGCCATATGCCTAGCTTCCCAGAAACCGTGTGATAAGTTACCCCTTCTAAGACTAAAAGTTCACGGTCTCTCTGACAAATTATATTTATGGATTAGTGATTGGTTAATGAATCACATAGAAGTGTGTAATGATAAATGGCGAATCATCCAAATGGCTAGAGGTAACATGTGGAGTTCCTCAAGAGGCAGCTCAAGCATGAGTTCTTTTCACTGTTTATATCAATGATCCACCGTGGCCCAAGGGTTGCTACCCACATGGGCAAGAGACTGTGTAACTTTGAAGAGGTGTGGTGGCTTAAGCCTGTTTGTGTTCCTGGTCGGATTTGGTAGCAACAGATCTGTAACCTACAGGGAGTGGACGCAGGGTGGTACTAATTAGCAGTCTTGAGAGGCCTAGCAAGCCGGCAGCACTTAAAACCCTACTGCTCAAGAAACGTAAATTTTGCCTCGGAACGTGAACATTACTGATCAGTCAAGCTGGCCTGGATTTGGACAACGCAACTGGACACCTCTTGGAAACAAAACATTACAAATCGCAACACTTAATATTGGCACTTTGCGCGGAAAGGAGGAAGAAATGGTCCAACTTAGGTAGGAAAGATCGCTGGACATTCTTGGTCTCTGTGAGACTAGGTTCACATGTCATAAAAGGTATTAAGTGCTCCACAGTAATTACCATCTATTGTATAGTGGAGGTGAGGATGCCAGACATGGAGCAGGAGTAATTCTAACTGAAGAACTTGCACAAAGAGCAAGCCACACAGATTTCAGAAACGAAAGAATCCTTAGATTCTCAATTAAAACTACTGAAACTGATATGAGTTTCATACAAGTTTATGTCCCACAACGGGGTAGGTCAACAATCTATATCAAGAGTGCAGGGTGTCAAAAATCACTTACCCTTTGAAAACATCATAGAAATGGGAGATTTGAATAGGCATGTTGGCAGGGAGAGACTTGGAATAGAACATGTTAGTGGTGGCTCTAGCACAGGCCTAGGATAATCAAACCCAGCTGGCCAAAGTATAATCAGTTTTTACATTTTAATCAATTTTTACATTTTAAATCAAATGTCTGTCAAGAATACATTTCATAAACATTGATAAAGCCATGAGTGGACTTGGTACTGATGTAACTTGACCCGTCAAAATTATACTGACAAATCAACGATAGACCTGATATTAAGTAATAATTAGAAGATCTTCAAAGACGTCATGAGGGAAGGTGGTGGCTGAATCGGTAGAGAGCCGACCTGCAGTCCTAATGGACCGAGGATCGAATCCTGGCTTGGGCAGGGAACTGTTGAAGGATTTGAATGTCATAAAAGCAGACTTTACTGAGTTACCAGAAGACCAGCCAACATGTCATAAAAATACCCCAGCTAATACCTGTCCACCAGTCCTGTATGAGACAGCCCTAGCATGTAGTCAATATGGACGGTGAGTGACTGCCGAAGTGGTGACATGTGGAGGTGTGTAGGAGGACTACTGGGCCTTGGGATTTGCCCAGAAGCCGTTGTCCAGAGTAGGAAAAAAAAAAAAGTATAACATCAATCTCAGATGCTGACCATCGTTTAGTGCTTGCAAAAATGCATATATCTCCAGATCGAATCAGTGCAAAGTTACCTGAATTAGTTAATGAATTGGCTTGAAAAATCGCAGAGAAAATTTTATATAGATAACTATAAGGTACTTTGACGACAAAAATGTTAAATATGGATATCGCATGATAAATAACCCTATTGAGAACTTAGAAGTTATTATCAGTAACAACCTCAAAAACTCAACACAGTGTAAAGTATAGCAGCCAGTAAAAAGGCAAACAAAATGACCAGCTTCATCGAAAGGAAATTTGATAATAAAAAGCCTGATGTAAACTCTAAGCTTAATACGTCATTTGTTAAACCACACCTAGAACCTGTGTGCAGTGATAGTACCCGAATTTTATTATGGTAATAGACAAATTAGGAAAGTGCAGCGACATTTACGCTACGAAGAGTGACAAATGAAATGATATAAGTTTTCTCTATTTAAAAAAAATAATAAAAAAAAGACGATTCAGAGGAGACCTGGTACAAGTATTTAATATTTTTGATAAATCTGACGATGTGATATAATATGATCGAAATACAGAATGATACTGTAACTAGAAATTATGGAATGAACCTCGAAACCAAGACTTGCAACGGCAATATGGGGAAAATTACCTTAATACTCGCATAGAGGAACAATGGATTAGGCTACCGGCAACATCAGTCGGTGTAAAAACTATTGATACGGAAAAAATTCGATTAGACAAGTATTTTGAGACTATGGGTTATAACTTTCGTAGTGTTGATTTTTTCCAGATGGAAGTGTATCCCCACGACAGTGAGACGCTTGCATGAAAGTGACAGTATTAGCCGACTGTGCATGCTCTTTGTTTTACAGCTCTGTTGAATAGAGACCAGAGTGCATAGTTGTTCATCTTCTGTCTCTCCTATAAAAACATCCATGTTTGTTCATTCTACCAGGTGTGGCTTTTTTTATTTTTTTTAAACCAGATGGTGCGGTGGTTGGGTGACAGTCCTCTTCACTTCTCTCCTTATTTCTTACCGTTGGCTATATCTTAATAGAATTAGTTTTTTCTAGCAGGTAACCTCGTCATGGGTCAAGATGCCTCCTGCAATCTGTAATTCCTATGCACTTTTATCAGTCAACCATACAAGCTGACGGCATATTTTAAAGTGATAATGAGTCGACAAGGAGCTGAAAGAGGAGTAATAGCTGGATTTGTTTAATTACTTTCATTAATACAAAAAATGCAGGTGTTTCCTATTTCCGCCAGCGTTATAGTGCATAAACTTAGGGAATATACAGACACTCGTAGATAATGTGTTAAACGAAGAATCATGTGCGGCAGGCTATGTAGAGGTGCTAGTGTTGTTGTGGCCGCAGGATGAGTCATTACATGCGCCCCTCATCAATATCCGCACAGGCTCCATGTTCACCAAAAGCCAGTTAAGCTGCAGTGTGCGTCAGTAGGATTGTGTTATAAGCCCTCACTGTTCCACTTACCCCAGCCCCCACACTACCCCACCAAAGCTCACCCGTGGCAGCCTCCCACCCTCCCTTGTCAGCCACCACACACCGCACCCCACCCCACTCCACGTATTTCCCCTCCACATTATTCCATCCCACCCTCACACCATCCACACCATTCCACTATCTGAGTACCCCAGAACACTCTCATCCGTGCCTCCACTTTACTACGTCAACCCAATCAACCCAGTTTGCATCTGTAAGATCAGTCTAGTCAGCCTAGTGGGACTAGCTATGTTTCACCTTTATCGAATGCTCACTCAGCAAGACAACTATGGCCTCAACGTAGCGTCGGTTGTTGAGCCATATTCTAGGAAAGGAAATTGGCTATAATGACTCTCGTACATTCAGTAAGAAATTTCAACATTTTTTTTATCGTAAACATGTCTCGATTGTTCAGAATTACTATCAAGAATAGCTGCTTTTGAAAATTGTTTTTTTTTTTTTAATCTAATATTCACTCGTTTGGTTTACAAATAATTGGCATGCGTTTGAATGATGATCACAGTATAAGCAAGCAATGTATAAACATTTTAAACTGAAAAGGGTCAGGAACATAGGCAACTGGGGTTTTTAAAGCTACCGGTTTATTACAGCTGATATAAATAATTCCTTAACATCGTTTTGAAACCGTGCTTGAGCTTAATGGGATTTCGTTAGTCAGGAACCCCTGAAATATAATGGATGCCAACATGTATTGAGATCTTCCTAAATTAATCAGTAATTGAGAAGAAACAAGTCAGAGTCTCACAGCTTTAGTTTGAAATTCTAGAAAGAAAATTCAGCAACGAATAAGGACTTGCTAAACTTACCTGCAATATTTATATGCGATGGAATCTCCCTCTATTAATATGTAACCCCAAGAATGTTGCTCCTGTTTATGCTTAATCCCAGTCTGTTTAGCCAAGCACGCTTCTCGACCATAGGTAAGCAACTGCTTTTGTAGGGTCGTCCTTCAGGTACAGTACAATACATACACCGTGTAGGGATACAACGGCCCCATGTAGTAGACAGCGGCTCGTCAAGGTTGAACCAGCGTCCTTCCCAAGGGGAAGTGCAGGGAAATATGAGGAGGTTTGGGTCCCGGAAGGATGACACAGCTGCTCCACCGAGGGTGCACAGCGCCACCCCAAGAATGTAAAGGATGTCGACATTTAATGAGATGTTGCTAAACTAACCGGCAGTAATATAAGATGTTGAAGTCAACCTTCATAAGTTTGAAATAGTAAGAGTGTAAAAGGATGACAACATCTAATGAAGCCTTAATAGGGGTGCCTGTGATGCAGCGACAGCGTATCCATCTCACAAATGGAACTCCTCGAGCTCGATTCTTTCTGTGGTCAGACTTCTGGACAAAGTTTGTTACACTTTTATCCATGTTAAAGTAGTAGTGCAACTGGAAGCATAAATAAATCGACTATTGTGTGTCGTAAGTATGGGTATACTTGGACCTTAGCAAAGTTAATTTTCTCCCATAATGATCATTCTTGCAGTCGAGAGGAAATAATTTTAATTCTTCTTCTTCTTCTCTTCCTTCTCCTCCTCTTCCTCCTCCCCCCCTCTTTTCTTTTCTTTTTTTCTTCCTTATCCTCTTCTTCTTGTTCTTCTTCTTCTTCATCATCATCATCTACTTATTATGCTTCCACCTACCTATGATGGAGGAGACATTAAATGATTGGTCAGCTCGTCCGTGCATTCGTTTGTGCGTGCGTGGGTCCGTGCATCCGTAACACTATTGTGGGAGCGGTATCTCCTGGATCTATCTAAGGATTGCCATCAAACGTTTGTCAGTGATGCAGTAAGCGATCACGAACTGATTAGGTCAACTAGGTCAAGGGATCAAAGGTTAAGATCAGACGGGGCTGCCTTAGTTTATAATTGTGGGTGCAATATCTCATGAACCCCTGGACAGATTTCGACCAAACTTTTTCTGTGATACAGTAAGAAAGGACATGAAATGATTAGGTCAGCATGGCCAAGGGTCAAAGGTCAGGGTCATTCGACTTGGTTTATCTTTGTGGGCGCTACGGTATATCTCCTGAACCTCTGAATGGATTTCAACCAAACTTTTGTCAGTGGTAAAGTATGAAGGGATGATGAACCAGATAGGACGGCAAGATCAAGGGGTCAAAGGTCAAGGTCATGGGTGTGGGCGCGATATCTCCTGAACCTCTCAACGAATTTCGACAAAACTTTTGTCAGTGACACAGTATGAATGGACGATGTACTTATTTTGTCATCAAGGTCGAAGGACAAGGTCATATGGATGTGTCATAGTTGTGTGAGTGCGATATTTCCTGAACTTCTCAACAGATTTCGACCAAACTTTTGTCAGTGGTAGAGTATGAAGGAACGATGAACTGATTGGGTTAGCAAGGCAAGGGGTCAAAGGTGAAGATTATATGGGGCCGACTTAGTTTATCTTGACTCTCATTTTAACCCACAATGAGCCCTGTCATAGAGGTTGTTGAATGGCGAGTCCGTACACAAGGCTTGGCGGAGACATACCAAGTGACGCTTTGTGTCCACAGCTCTTGGCCAAAGTTCTCGGCGTTTTATTATTATTATTATTTTATTTTTAATGTTATTATATTATTTTTATTATTATTATGACTTTTATTATTATTATCATTATTATTACCATTATTACTGAACATTAGCAAAAGTCACTATGGAGGTGGCGAAGTGGGCGATGAAAGCTTGGGATCGAGGAGTGGCTGGTTAGTGTCTATGGCATGGGTGTTCGCACCTAGTTGAGATCGAATGGAGATTTGTGTAATTAGTTTTACGTGAATGCTGGCGTGCATCTGGGGTCAGTCTTGAACACCATATTGTTTGTCATTGTGCTTGAAGCTCTCTCAGTTGACAACAGAAAGGTTTCCCATGAGAGATGTTGTATGCTAATGAACTGGTATTGATTGGAGAGAATGAAAAGAGGCAGAGGAAAGATTTTGGAGGTGGAGAGAAGGAATGGGGCACATGGGTTTGAGAGTAAATGTGGATAAAACAAAAGTGATGATATCTACGGCTGGTGGCGGTATTGTCAAAGCAAAGGGAGAGTGGCCACGTTCGGTTTGCCAAAAGGGTGTGGAAAATAACTATCTTGCAGTATTTGTGATAAGTGGATGCACAAGAGATGCATTGGTATTAAAGGTAGACTGCGAGTTAAAGCTGATTTCCTGTGTGCAGTGTGTCAGGGAAAGTTTATAGACTCTTTCTAGAGGTTGTCAGGAGTAAAAGGATTGATCTTGCTGGTGAGTCCCTTGAGTGCGTAGAAGAATTTTGTTACCTGAGGGATGTGTTATGTGCTGGAGCTAGCTTTGAAGCTAGGGTATGGAGTAGTTGGAGGAAGTTCAGTGAGCTTTTGCCTCTCCTAACACTGAGAGGGCTCTCCCTCGAGAGATCCTTGTGCGCGACACGTGTTAGGAGTGTTATGCTCTATGGTAGTATGGCCTGGGCAGTAAAGGAAGAAGATATTTGTAGGTTAAATCGCACGGTAATGACAATGATTAGGTGGATGTGTAGTGCGTCTTTAAATGTGAGGCCTGGGGGGTGGGGGAAAGGTTTGCGATTAAAGAATTTAGAGGAAGGAGAGGACTGGAGTGTATTGGTGCTATGATGGGAAGAGGTAGGCCGAGATGATTTGGGCATGTGAAGAGGATGGAGGATGGCAACTGAGTGAGAAAAGTAAGAGGCAGATCGAGAAAGACCTAAGATGTGGCCATAAAGTGTGACCTCAGGGAAAAGGGGCTAAATAGGGAGGCTGTTAGAGGTCAAGCAACAAGGAGAACCGCCATTAGGTGACCATAGCCGACGCATTTAATCATGTTGGAGCCTTTATAAACGAGAACGAGAACGATTATTGTTGTTGCTGTTGTTGTTGTTGCTGGAAATATTACTATCCAGTAACATTAACATAATAAATATCAGTATAGAAATGAGTTATACCCGTAGTCTTGCTTTATTAGCCTGGAATCATAATGCGTAATGAATACCAAAATCTATGTTGAGATCTTCCTATACTAAAAAAGAGAAATCATTGCGGTCACTTTTATTACATCAAAATCACATGAGTCTTAAAAACTTATTAAGTAGTTTTGACGACTTATACGAGTAAGCTGAACAGAGAAAATGAACAAATCTTGAATTTGGCTTTCTGTATGTTCTTTTTCCTTGAAGGAAAAATCTTGCGGGTTCCTAACGTTCGGTTCCTTCTTCCTTGCATTTAAAAGCTGCGCAAATCACAGCACACTCAACACTCAGATTTAACCCCTTCAGTCCGATGACCTCTGGCTACTTTGATCTAACTGCCAGCAGGCAATTTTATTAAGGTTACGTGGAAACTATTGTAGTTAATAAGTCAGGAGCACTCGGCCGTATGCTTAAAACTTAAGTCGTGAGGGCTACATATTTTAAAAATGATGATGACTGGGAGTTCCAAGGCTTGGTGAGTGACTCTGAAAGTGTGGGTAAGAAAAGAAATTCCAAAGTGAATGCAGCAAGGAGTAAAGTTTAGTTCACTGAGAGGAGTACGGCCACGAGTCGATCTTGAAACTTAATGTCCATCAAATGAAGAACGTGAGTGTCTTCAAATATTGATGTAGGATGGTGAGAGAGGAAGGAAGTTTAGAGAATGAAGTCCAACAAAGGGAACAGCAGGAAAGGAAAGCTGCAGGTACAGCCATGAGCAATAGTTCAACGACAATTCTCTGCTGGCTGTGTTAAAGGAAGATGCTATACGCACCACTTATATTTTAAAGAAACATGAAGTACGTACAAATGAGTACGAGAAGAACGATATTCTCTCTCATCTGGAGAAGAATGAGAATGAAACGCAGGACACAGTACTGACAGAGGCCTATCGGTGAAGCATGGCTCATTTTCTTTTTTAATGTGACTGGTAAGATGCTTTAACAGTCCGTTTTTTAAGGCCCAGCAGTCCTTCTACGTACCACAAGGGTCCAGCAGTCCTTCAACGTACCACGCATTCCAGATGACACCACTTTGCTGTTAACACCAGTCACCCATACTAAACACATAGCTACTGGGGCTGTCTCAGATGGAATCTGATCCCGCATCCTTAGGAACAGCAAGCGACCTCTCTACCGACTCGACCATCACTGTACAGTGATAACGAACTGAGAAGAATGCATGGAATTAAAGAACTCGTCGCACGACAGCATTGTGAACCCTACATCCTCACGTTCATTCATGGTAGTGAAACTTGAATTTCGTTGGGCAAACAAAAGCAAAGAGTGAGTGGAATAGAAATCAGTTAGCTATCTGGAGGGGAACAGGTGGAGTACGCGGGGAGGTACTCAAACCTGAGGGAGAGTTATGTTGCGTTATGGTGATGTGAATGTGCTGGAAAGAGAAGTACATTCAGATGGTTTTGCTGGAAAGAGAAGTACATTCAGATGGTTTGATCATCTGAATGTACTTCTCTTTCCAGAGAATGGAGAAGGAAAGATAAACTAGGAAAGAATATGTGAGTAAGGTGGAAAGGGAGAGAAGGCAAAGGACACCGATTATTTGATGGAGGGATGAGGTGGGGATGTAAATGAGTTGAAGGTGATGTGAGCTGCAGGGAACGCAGCCTTATAACAGAGGACAAGGTGGCATGGAGATGACTGTCTGTAGCCTCCTATTCCAAGATAAAAGCATTTGGATATAAAAAGATAGGCTTATGGAGCACCTGTAGTAAGGTCATCATACTTGCACAATGCATTCCACATCATACAAAACCGCCAGCAACGATATAGTAAAGATTAAACATGTCTTTTCATAGTTTTGGCCTTCAGAATTTAGTGCCAGAGTTAGGTTGTTGCTTCACCTTCTCAATTCATCGCTTTATGCATACGAAGGTGATATCTTTTTTTCATATTCTTGCTACCACCGCACGATTTTATTAATACAAATTGAGATATATGATAGCGGGCATATTGGAAATTTCTTTAATAATTTCTTCAAAACAATTCTGTCATTCGCTTCACTACTGTAGTCGTCGATCGCTGCCAAAGAATATCCTAGCAATAAATCTCTAATGACAGCTATCTAGTTATCACCACAGAAAAAAGGTATGATGATTCTATGGGGAATTAATCCTATTTGGCACCTCTTACGGACCCACTAATGTGCAGCCAGACACAATACCCTTTTACATCACTCTAATTGTGACACGGACAAGACGTTCTTATCGAGTTACTGTGCATTGATATCTGTCTTTTATAGTACACCTCTCTTTCAGTAGACATCTTTTCTTCCACAAAACTTTGCTCCCAGTAATTTCAAACAGGTTTACACTGAAAAAAAAAATAGTTTTCTGCAACGTAATAGATGAATTTCTGCATAACACTGGCAATATTCGGGGGAAAAAAAGTGTGCCTGTTAAGGAAAATTACCACTAAAGTGTGATCACCATTCCTATTCATCCGGTTCATCTATAAGTTATATCCTGCTATATATCCAAATTAACCAGTCTGAGGTTGAATAAGTAAAAAACATGGAAAAAAATCCCAAACACCAAATTCTCCCCTTCATATTGCTCAGGCCCCCAGCTATCTAGAATAGTGATTGTCAAACATGTTCCCCCGCAGCCCACCAAATACTGTTCGTAAAGGCACGCGTCCCCCACATGTAATCTCTCTCTCTCTCTCTCTCTCTCTCTCTCTCTCTCTCTCTCTCTCTCT
>JAGKTI010027468.1:0-13246 GCA_018397915.1 Birgus latro | reverse complement strand
AGAGAGAGAGAGAGAGAGATAGCAGGTTGAAGAAAGAGGAGGGAGGGACGAGTTAAAGGTGGGAGAGGAAGGGGACGAAAGAGGGAGGCAGGTACACAGCTAGGGAGAGAGAGAAAGGGAGAGAGAGAGAGGGGGGGGGAATTAAAGATAGGAAGGGCGAGATGGGTACAACAGCCCCTCACCTCTCCACCTTTCCTCCTCCCTTCCTCTCGCTCTCTTTACCCTTATCTTTCAAGAGGACTGGCCAGAAGAGAGAAAGTAAGAAAGAAAGCGAGTGGAAAGGGAGGGAGATAAAGATACTTAGGACTGAGAGTAGTGGTAAAATGAGGAAGGAGAGACAGGCAGACAGATACACAGGCAAAGGTAGAAAGAGGAGAGGGCGAGAGAATGAAGGGTTAAATAGCCTACCTATGTACGAGAGAGAGAGAATTGAAAGACAAAAATTTGATACAGGAGGTGGTATGTAAGCTTTAAGGGAAAGAAGGAGAGAGTAAGGCAGAGAAAGAGAGGAGATAGAAAGTGGGCTCACCTTAAGCTTTCCTCCCTTCTCCCTTATTTACTTACCTGAGAGAGAGAAGAGAGAGAGAGTACCGTACCATACTTACCGGTACCCCTTCTTAAATTAGCTCCTGTATTTTTAGCATTGCTTCCCTGTGTCTTCTTTTTACTCTTATTTCCCCTCTTTTTTTTTCTCTCTATTGGCACCGTTTAATCCCTCTTCTCATCTTCAGTTTCTTTTAGTCTTTCTTCAAATCTCACTTCTTTCTTCTCCCTTGTTTCCGTGCGTAATATTGTCCGCCCTTTTCTTCCCCTTCTTTCCTTCCATGTGTTTGATAATTCCCCCTGTTTTTGCTCCCTCTTTACCCATCTTCAGTTTCTTCCCTTCCCTTCTGCCTCCTCTGTACTCATTACTTTTTTTGTCGTCTCACTTACCCATGTTGTATTTCTCTTTGTATTTCATGTCTTTGCTCTTTCCCGTTTCCTCCTTTAATTTTTTGCCTTTCCTGATATCTTTCGCTAGCTTGTCTGTCTCCCATCCTTTCGCTCATTCCCATATCGTTCTGTTTCCTTGTTCTTTCTCGTTTCCTCCTTCCGTTTCTTTACCTCTCATTTTCTCTTTCCCTAGCATGTCGATCTCTGCTTTTTTTTTTTTAATTTATTTATTTTCTCATGCCATCATGTCTGCTCCTTCCTTCTTCCTCTCGACCCTTTCTTTGTCTCTACTTTGTCTTGTCTTCTTTCGTACCTGTTTATATATTGATTTGTCTTCCCTTCTCCTTTATTCTGCATTCATTATATATTCATTTCATCCATTTTTTTTTTTCACCCTTTACACTGTTTTCCCCTTTTCCGCTTCTTCCAGCATTATTTTTCCCCTCATTCTGTCTCCGTTTTCCTCCCCTCAGTCCTGCCTTCGTTTTCCTGTATTTTTCATTCTCATTGCTTCGTCTGGCTTCTTCCTTCCCCAGCTTTTTTTTCCCCTCAAGATGTTCCTTGTCTTTTTGTCCCTTCGTTCTCCTGTTCATATTTCATTTAATAATCTTGTCCTCATTTTTTGTTCGTTTATCTTAGCTTCCTTATTCCTTTATTCGTCGTACCTTCCTTTCTCATCATCATTCTTCTATCCTTATTCCCTTAATGATCCTACCGTTATTGTTCTCTTTCAGTCCCAGTCTCTCATTTCGTCCAGTCTTATTTGTCTTCATTTCTTTATTCATCATTCTTTATTCTCTTCCACGTCGGGTTTTCCTCATTTCCCAATTTCTTCATAACTCACACCAGAGACTACCTCAGTAACACCGCCCCAGCAACACCAGTCAGACCACAGCAGTAATACCAGTATCTACCTCAGCAACACCAGCCAAACCACATCAGTAATACCAGTAATACCTCAGCAACACCAGTCAAATCACATCAATAATACCAGTAACTACCTCAGCAACACCAGTCAAACCACTCCAGCAATACCAGTGATACCTCAGCAACACCAGTCAAATCACATCAATAATACCAGTAACTACCTGAGCAACACCAGTCAGACCACATCAGTAATACCAGTAACTACCTGAGCAACACCAGTCAAATCACATCAATAATACTCAGCAACACCAGTCAGACCACCCCAGTTACAGCAGCAGCCTCCTCAGTTACATAGATCTCGGCAATACAAGACCACAGCAGTCAGGGTAATTGTTCCATTCCACTCCTGCATTACCTTAGTCAGTCATACATCTTCTAACAGCAGGTAAGTTTCTAAAACCTACTGAAACCTACAGTGTCTTCTAATCAACGTCGACTTGTGTGATTTCATTGTGGCGAAAAGGGAGATTTTTATTTTTATATTAAGGCGAGCCCTCAAGGATTGCAAGGGTTGAAGACTGCAGTAACAGCGTATTACCCATTCACTAAAAGAGTTCTGTACTTATTGCAATTCCATAGCAAGAATACGGCCTCCTCTGTGCCTTAAACGTGAGAGAAGGTTCATATATGTATACAGACACGAGGCCTGAGGAATTGCACCCGTATTTTAAGTGTCATAGAGAGTATTTTAACAAGGATCGTCCAAGCAGGGAAAACCAAACACGGTTAATTAAGAAGTCATTGATTATTTACCTGTGTAATTGTAATCTTTTGAGTGCATGGTAGAGGCTGTATGAGGACCCGATAGTAGTGTACGATGACGCCCTTAGAATACATTTTCCAAGCCCTTTTGGTAGTGTTGCTGTCAGATGGCTTGACGTAACTTAGGGAGACATGTAAAATTCAGAGGGTCAGTGGAAGTGGCTTTTAACACCTTCGCTAACTTTTCGAACTGGAGAGGTTGGATGTAGCCTTCATTAAGCCACTGAGTACGAGAGGCATTCCCTTAATTGAATAGATAAGTCTGAAGGGAATATAATACGTCAGCGGACTCAAGGTATTATAAGAACCTGCATGACATTACGTTCCTGACCTACAAGTATTCCACCTGTCCCACCCTTTCCCTCCCTGCAGCATATAATGAATGAGCATTATTATATTACTTCGTGCTACAGCCTATCATTACCCTTTTCCCTATTATTTCACCTTTCCAGGATTGCATTCCATTTTCTTAAGTACACGGTTTAGGGTTGTATTGGAAGCGGCATTGGAAGATGAGTAGCACCTGTTTCTTAGCAGTTCATCATGCACGTTACACCTGATTTTCTTGTATGCTATATATGTTGTTTTGATATCAATTCACTCTTCATCAGTAACAATAAAAGGGATTGCTGGGGTGTCATGTGACGGATAAGTCGCTGTGGAGGTGGTGTTGCGAAATCTCCAGACTCATCTAGAACACGATCAGGTGTCCTTTTAAACAACCTGTGATTACCTCTTACAGTTACAGTTTTTCATGCAGCCTAGTATTACCTTTGGCATAGAATTACCTTACATGCCTAGGATTGCCCTTTTCACACGTAAATATATATACCCTTTTTTCGTGTCTAAGATTTCCTTTTTCAGATCAACTTGTTCCATGGAGTCTGATTACCTCATGGCCAAAAATTACCTCACCTATGTGCCTAAGTGTTACCTTTTTCCAGATCAGCCTTTGTCGTGCTTCTGGTGGTTACTTTATATGATTACCATTCCCATACTGCCTGACCTTACCTTTTCCTTATGGCCTTCTTATTCTTGCATCCTAATGTTACCTTGTTCCGTGTCTAATTGCTTTATCCTTTCAGCTTACTTACCCTGGGCAGATCAGTCTGTTCCATCCAGTATACGATTACCTATTCATTATTATTTATATTATTATTACTATTATTATTACTATCATTATCATTATTATTATTATTATTTGTTGATTTGTTTACGTTTTTAATGTAACCTGTTTCTTTTGCTTATAGGCTGAAATTACCTTACCCATACAGCTTAGCTTATTACCTTTTCCATATGTTACTAGCTTTTCCATTTACATACAATTAGGCTACCTGTTCATTCTAGCAGCTTTAGGATTACCTTCTCTGTGCTGAATATTATACCCATTTCTTGTGAGGTATACTGTGTTCATTTTAGCTTGGCCTAAAATTGCCATATCCGTCTTGAATGCTGAGCTGTAATAAGTGATTAACATTAGAATACTCTGCTAACCACGAAGAAGTGCTGTGGAAAAGATGTAGAGCCTTAGCATTGTCTTATCCTGCCTCTGAGCTGCGGGAAATAATCAGCAAAAGGACGAAAACCTGGGCCAAGTTGAAATGAATGAACTGCGCAGCCTACCATGACCTTTTCCATGCAGTCAGCCTTAGCCATAAATTATAGTTATATCTTTTCCATTCGGTCACTTATTGCCTCTTCCATTTCTGCGTTTCTTTTAATTTTTCTTGCCCTTTGATTTGTCCCGTAGATACAACACATTACCCAGCTAAGTCCAGCCTTGCAGCAGAGACTAATATATATCCCTACAGTTTCCCATTCATGTCATATCAGTTTCCGCCATTTATATGTAGCCAGTTTTCCCCAACGTTCGATTAAGTACCTTTTATAAGTTGTCGTGTTGCACCGTTCTGACTTCTATTAAGGCATTACACTTATTTCACTTATTTACACTTATTACACTTACTTCGACTGTTATCGACGTATACCAGGTAGTGTAACACCGTTTTTATTGTTGGTTATAATTTACCTGATGTTCCCATACGGCATTCTGGATAACCATAGCATTTGCTAATTATAATTACCTTTACCATTGACCCATATAATTACCTTACCATTTTATCCTGCATTGTGATTACCCCGTCACTTCCTTGTACGGTATAATATTTACCCTATTTCACTATGACGTTAATTTTCCTATACATCGTAATGATTTCTTAATTTCACCTTAAGGAAATAATGACCTTATTAGATTACAACTTTCCCTGTGACATAAAATTACCTCGCAGATCGCATTAGAACCAGTCACCTTTTCATTTTCCCACGCGGCATCATATTTCCTTCCCCATTTCCCATATCTACATAATTACTTCCGCATTTCCCCACATATGCTAATTACCGGTGTGTATTCAGTAAGAGAGGAAGTCTCGCTACAACTCACGCGCGGAACAAGGTGACACAAAGATCCAAAATCGATACAGTAGAATAAAATGGAAATGATGTAGTTTGCAAGAGCTATTAATTCACCATTTAATAATACGACACAAGTTTTATTTTCCAATCCTCACAACGTCACACCTACCAACGCTACTGCTACACCTGGATTGCCTAGTATAAAACCCATTGGACTCACCTGTATGATACTTTATTGTGTGTACCTGTGAGCAAAACTTCGCCGACACTTCTCTGCCGGCTGTGGCGATGGAAGATGGTACGGTCGGCATCAAAAGTCCTGTCGCCTCTCCGCCTCTCACTCCCACAGCAAACGACGCGTGTGACACTGGTATGAGGCCAAATAAAGTTATAAATATTTGTTGCTGCCGATTCACCACACTGATTTTCAAAGTGTATGGGGGGGAAATGCAGGAGAGGCGACAGGGTTTTTGATGCTGACTGTACCTAAACTGTTTTGTGTGAAAGCAGTATGAAGCACACAGCCAAACAGTATGAAAAAGAAAATTCAGTCTTTGAGGGAAGGCATGGAAGGCAGGACACAGTGCGGGAAGAGGTTTGTTGAACTTTTGCTCACGACTGTTGCTTGGGTCGTACGGTATTCTAGGTGGCATAGGTTTCGTGGCACCTCTTCCTTGGTGATTTATTTTCCATATTACACGTTACCATTCTCTTGTATTTTATTTACATCATTTATTATGGACAGTGTGCGTTAGTGATAAATGAGGATAATGAGCTGTAGTGTGCTGAATAAATCACTAACGTATATGCGTAACGAAATCTTGAAAGCTACCTGGAATCCGACCCTTAGTTTCCATACAGGTAGAAAAATTACCCTGAACCTAAACTTCTTAATTATAACCATTTTTCAGCGCCGTTTCTCCTCTTATGTCTTCCTCCATTTTCTTACTTATAAGCAACATAATTTTACATCTAAGCAAAAAATTTAAAGTCCAAGTCACATTTAATCGTATTTTAAGCTTTCTTTTTATAGCTTCTCCCCCTTCCCATTCTTTTCCAGCGTTGTTATGTACTCAGCCCTTTCCGCAGCCACTTCCCTTCACGTATCACTGTCCCTGCATCATGATCTGCTTAGCCTTTTCCATCCCATGCATACCTTCCCTCCATCCGTTCCCTCTTCCTTCCCTTTCTCTCCATCGGTGTATGTGTTCTTCCATTCCACGTCTCTCTTCCTTTGTATTCCAGCAGCATTGTTTTTTTATGCGTAACCTGTTTCCAGTCCATATCTTCCTCGCTTTTCCTTCCTTCCTTCCTTCCTTCCTCCCGTCCTTCCTTCCTCCCTTCCTTCCTGCCATCCATCTTTCCTTCCACATTTCCTTTACACCTGACTCGATTATTATTCTTACCCTCCTCTATACATCCATCTCACACCTTTCTTCTTTCCACCCTCCCTCCTCGAATGAATTGCAAGTATGTACGAAATATTAATGGTCACCGATCTTATGAAAATGAAATTAAATGAAAGTGAGACTGAAAGAGGTGAAATGTAAATGGAGGTGAGGAGAGGAAGACCGCGCTCTAAAGGATGAAGTGGAAGAAAAGGAGACACTTTTGTTATGAATGAAACTGATGAATGATTTAAAACGAGTGGAGACTTGAGGCTGAATATAAATGAAGGTAAACGAGAGAGAGAGAGAGAGAGAGAGAGAGAGAGAGAGGAAAGGTAAGAAGAAACCAGAACAAAGAGATGAATATATATGAATGAGCAAAACAGAGGAAGCATTTGGAACAGACGATGCCGGTGGAACAAATACCAGGGACGAAACAGAGGTAGAAACAGACGAAAACATTAGGAGGAAGTAAAAACAGAGGAAAATAACACAAAGTCCGAATTAATGCAGCAGTAAGGACGAAGCAGGCAGAAACTGACGAAAACCAAAGATCGACCGAGAGCCCAGCCCTAGAGAGTGGGCGCAGAAGCCAAGGACGCTAGAGAGGTGGGATAGCTTTAAAGAGGCGAACATTAGTATGCAGGACGCCAGCCGTAATGGGAATAACTTTAATTTTGACGTTTGCGATGAAAGTTGAGTCTGTCTTGGAGTAACAGTTTTCCGTATTGAACATTTGACCGATTAGATTTTCTGTTATTATGGTCGCCTAGTGCTATAACCATTGTACTTAAATTTTTTCCACTGACATAGCTGTATGGCCCCGCTGCTTGGTTATGCAAACGCCTCTCGTCTCCCTCTGTATCCCGTGAAAGGGGTATAGTGGACTGAAACGGAGGGTGGGGGGGGGCAACATAGATCCTTCAGCCTACTGAATTCATACTCAGATGAACCTGGGGTTACAACAACACAACCACCACCTCCAACATGGCCTAACATTGCCGTCTCTTCACCTTAAGTGCTTAGTTGTAACTGTAGAGTAACACGAGTCCTGTTAATCACGAAGAAACGCCATAAAGAGGATTTAGAGCCACAGTGTTTTCTTATTTTGTCATTGAGCTATGGAAAAGAAACTCGAAAAAAAATTCTGTGCCAAGTAAAGTTAAAAGGACTACAGTGAAAAATCACATACGATCACCATTAGCAGCGATAGAGTCACGCAGCTTTTAACACGGGCTGCAATGGCGTCTTATGTATTGTAGCAACCTCTTGGCGATTTTATTCAGCTTAGGAAAGACCTCTTTAGTGAAGGATGACCCTCCAGTCTTCTGAGCTGATTGAAGGTGTCCTGAGGCAGCAAGAACTAAAAATATTTCCGCGGGTAAAGTTGCCGCAGAGCATCTCTATGCATGGCATCGGCCCAAGTGGGAATGACCTGAATTTGGCGTTAAGGTGTAATGTGTCCAAAAAAATAATCGTTACTAATACACTGAAATGATTATAACGCATTTACTTTACCCTAACAAAGATTCCTAACCTCATAGAGTTCAGTTGATGTCCATGAGTAGTGGGCGTGGAGTGTTGACATGAGTAGCAGCCACGAGACTCATTCCATAACCAGTGCTCATCGAATATCATACAATCACGACTTCGTATTAAACGTGTGAGGGTGGTCCAGTTCCGTCAGGTGAAAACAGGTCGACTACGGTATACATCTAAAAAATTACGTTAATTACTTAAATTACATGACTGTCATTAACCAATTACATTAATGACTTACGTTAACACCTTCATGTCGAGGACGTCTTTTATATATCCTTGCTATTTACAGACGATTTTATTCAGCCTTTAAAGTTATAGAGGTTACGTATAAGCCTTCTGTAACCCCTTCAGTACGGGAGGTTGTAAGCTGAAAATCGTCGGAAAAATGGCGCCACATCACTGCAAGAGAAGAAAACTGAATTAATTTTGTGTGTGTGTGTGTGTGTGTGTGTGTGTGTGTGTGTGTATGTGTCGAGATCACCCTAGATGGCATGTGGAATTGACACATCTAGACAGACAGGTAGATGGGTATTTTATAGATATACATAGTTATAAATAGATTCCACTTAGACACAGATAAACGGTTAGATACCTTACTTATATAGTTACAAATAAATGGATATAGGTATGGTATACTGTATATAGAATGACAGTATACAGTAGATATAGTTAAGTAGACGTGGATAGATAGATATAACCACGTAGATACAGATGGATAGAACCGCATAGATATAGAAAGAACCACAGAGATAGACAGGTAGAACCCCATAGATATAAACAGAACCGCATATATATGTACCACAATCTTGCAGAACAGAATTATTAAAACATTTTGCTGCCGCTGCTCTGTGGATATTATACCCTCTTATCTTCTGGTAATTACGAACATCACATAATAACCCCGAATATGATTTAAAGACTGCCATGAATATAATTTAAGCACTTCCACGCAGAGTATGTCTTGTTATACTCTCTTTCCATCCATGGTATTGTATTCAGCGTTGGAGGTGGTATTATTGTTGCTAACACCGGATTTTAGGAGGTTCTTTGGGAGTGGAGAGAACATTGAAGGTCGTATCTAATCCCTCCAGTTGGAAAGGTGTGTCTTAAGCTAAAGGAAGTAGTAAGCAAACAGTAGTGACAATAATAATAATAATAATAATAATAATAATAATAATAATAATATGGGCGTCCTGGCCGGAGTTAATGGATTAGTGACATTGATGAAGCAGATATACCGCATACAGGTAGATAAATAGGCAGGTAGTGCTTAATATAACCTGCAAAACTTTACTCTTGCAACATTAGCTTACTGTAAAGATGGATGTAAATAATCCATATTAAAACAAGGAAACCTGAAATAATATTAGACTGACAATGTATATAGATAGATCTCTTAATACAGCCAATAACTCTGACTTTTCTTATTGTTAAAAGACAGACAGGAAAAACAAGTAACACAGAAAAATAATTATGCAGACAAATACCGGCAAATAGTCCGTAATAAACCCAGCAAAAAACGGATTTATTACCCTTTCATACGGCCATTCAGTGAAAATACCACGAAAATACCACTGGCCCTTATCAGCATACAATTACCAGCATCGCATAACCAGCCGGGATACATATATAATTTAAATGTAACCCTGAGCCGCATAGTGGTGTTGTTATTTACCCGGCTGCCAGCATCACAGGGGAATTACGTCCGACTTGAGCGGTAATGGAATTTAATGTAATCGTCCGGGGCATCAACCGTGAATAAATAGAATCTAATGTTGTGATACGGTTTGTGTGGGGAGGCGGGGGGGGGTGTGTGTGTGTGTGTGTGTGTGTGTGTGTGTGCGTGGGAGGTTGTATGTGTGTGTATGGGCTGTGTATGTGTGTATTGGGTGTGTGTGGAGGGGGTGTACATGGAAACCCAAGACTATTGTTTTGTTTACATGCATTCTGTACCAGCTCATTTGTACCTGAACCGGGTATATACATTTTGATCTTAATATTCCATACCATATTCTGTATACATGTGTTAACCCCGGGACAGTTCAGCGTCCACTCAGCAGAAATAACTACTGGCAGCAAAATAATTAGATTAAGAAGACAGTCATTGAAAATAGGTAGGTAAAAGGTGGTACAGGAGTCTTTGTAGTACCTGTTTCTAAAGCTGTGTGTGTGTGTGTGTGTGTGTGTGTGTGTGTGTGTGTGTGTGTGTGTGTGTGTGTTTCATGCAAGGAAGAAGGAACCAAAGGCGAGAAGTCCGCAAGATTGTTTCCTCCAAGATAAAACAAGAGCGCTAAATTCAAGATCCGTTCATTTCGTGATGCCTGTTATATATAAAAGCTTAACATTCTCGTTTATGCTATTTTTATCGATCAATTATCAACGCCGTTTTTATCTGTAACCTGTAAGAGAATATCAAGGTATATCGTGCAGAATAAATCGCTAACCAAGAGATATTTCGAAACCCCCCAAAAAACAATATGACCAAGAGAACAGAGTGGAGGGAAAGAGTGTGGGTATGAGGGTGGCGTTTCTTGGGGGAGTCGTTACTGAGTAGGGCCAGAATTGCAAGAAAATGCTTTGTCGTAGCCGCCTCTCACAGGATCAGGCGTCAGGCAGCAGAGATATAAACGCTCAGTACAGGATGATTTTCCAGAGATTTTCGTTCAGTGTTTGAGAAAGTGAAGTTTAATGCAAGTAACAAGTGGCATTATGGGAAGTAAAGTACAGTATATTTGTATTTTGTAATATGCCGTACAGGAGGGGGTGGAGGGAAGGAGACGGACAACAAGGTGGAAGGGAGAGAGAGAGAGAGAGAGAGAGAGAGAGAGGGAGAGAGAGAGGGAGAGAGAGAGAGAGTCGTACCCAACTGTTCAGACACTTTTTTGTTTTGTCAGCTGTACGTGTGTGTGTATGTGACAACTCTCTCTTGTCTGTGCGTGTGTAACTGATTGATGACCTAGGAAAGTCTATAGTGCTCATTCACAAATCCGGCGTATCGTATGCCGTTTCACATACTATCTGTGTGTGTGTGTGTGTGTGTGTGTGTGTGTGTGTGTGTGTGTGTGTGTGTTTAACTTACGGCCTTGGAAAAGCTTTGGTGCTCATTCGGAGAGCCGTCGCACCCATCAACACACTCAGGCTCACGGGGCTTTCTCGAAAAGGAAGATCGTCAGGCGTTGGCTAGAATAGAATGGAGTTGTTCAGCCGCCCGCAGCTAATCGAATACATTTTTTTAGTACAATAATTTACATGTATGAAAGGCCCCCACCCTCGCCCTCCCTCACTTGATATGGACTTCACCGGTAAAATCCATGGTACTCGTTCAGAAATCCATCATCTTAACGTACCCACCCGTTCGGATACTATTTTTGTTTGGTGTACGTATTGGGTGTGCGTATTTGATAACCCTTTCATTGTCCCTCTGTTAACCTAAATGATGGCCTGGTTAGAGGTATGCTCACTCAGAAATCCATCAGCCCACTCAGTAATCCACCTGACCGTACACACCTGTTCACGATACCATTTTAAAGTGTGTATGTGTGTGTGTGTGAAATACCCCGTCTTTCTCTGTCCTGTTCTTTGTACACCTGTTAGAAACTTTGGTAAAATCCATCGTACCGTACTTATTAAGAATTCTGTCGTACCGTACCCAGCTGTTCAGATGTTTAGTTTCCGTATGTGTGTGTGGAAGTACCCTTTCCTCTCTCTCTGGACCTGATACATCACTTGGTAAAATCCATCGTACCGTACCTATTAAGAATCGTACCATATTTTTTAGTGTACGTATGTGTGTCTGAAACTGCCCTTTCCTTTCTCTCTCTCTCTCTCTATCTCTGTGGACCCGATTGATGACCTGGCTCTGTCCTTCCCCCTTTTTACAGAAGTGGTGCCCGCCCCTACTTGACCCCAGCCCCAGCCCCAGCCCGCCCCAGCCCGCCCCAGCCCACCCAGACCCAGCCCGGTGTGAAACCCATAGATACCCCCCCAAGTGTACATAGAGACGCAAGCTATACTAGAGATGGCTTCATTAGACAACAAGGGTCTGGGAGAGGGACCTGCTGCCTCCCTCTCCATGCGGTTGCTCATGCAGGGAAAGGTAGGTTGTCGTTTTCCCCTCCATTAGACCACTCATTCCATTGCACAGTCCATTTGCTTTTCTTCTCCACTCAACCAATCCACTGCACAACCCGACTGCCCCTCTTCAGCACCCAGCCCAGTCTATCTTCATCCCACTTTTGCGCATGCAGGGAAAGGTAGGTTGATGGTTTCCCCTTCATAGACGACTTATTCCATTGCACAGCACACTTGCGTCTCTTCTCCACCCATCCTACACCCATATCTCTCTTGGCCAGTCTGTCTTCGTCCCATCTTTGCTCAGGCAGGGCAAGGTAGGTCTTGGGATTCCATAAATGTCACCTTCATTGCACAAGCCAACTCAGCTCAGTCGTTCTTCAGGGTGACCATAATTTTCCTTTTATCCCCAGCGAAATATTATTGTGACAAAAAACAGCAGTACAGCCTTGCCTATCATATGCCTCTACAGGTAATAGTGCGCTTGTAAAATGAGAAAAGTCTTATTAGTGTCCAGGTCATGAAAAGGTATGTATTCCTTCATTCCCCTGACAGTTATTTGCCTAGGGGGTAATGGGACTTTGCGACCATCCTGTATTTACTTTGTCATTCAGTGCCTACCTTTGGTCATGCCGAGTGAGGCAAGGTATGGTTTTCCTGTATTTCAGCTTGATCACACACTAAAGTTACCGTACACAAGTTAAACCCGTGTTGTCAATGGCTTAGGAGTCTTGGTAGCGCCTCTTCCTGTACGATTTATTTTGTATATTACCCCTTAAATCTCGTGGGTGCAGTTTATATAGATTTAACTTTGACCATCTTTATATCAACAACACGCAGGAGGATACAGATGTGGAATGTGCAGAATGAATCGCTGTAGAAGAGGTGTCTCGAAATCCCAAGAGCCACTTAGAATACTTCCCATACTTACTTTCCTAACTCTGACCTGCTTGCTGTCATTCAGAACTACACCTCTACCCATGCCGGTAAAGGTAGGTTGTGGCCGTGATGTTCCTAGTTGTCAGCCTCACTGCACGGGTCCACCTCTCTAATTACGACTGGCCTTCTGTCTCACTAAGAGCCTCAATATGACTCATACAGGGAAAGGATGGTGAGTTCTTCCTAGATGCACAGGCATACTCCTGCACTAAACTCTACCCTAACTTGGCCTAAATTTGGCTTCGCTCAATCTTGAATGCGTAGCTGTAACA
>JAGKTI010027467.1:0-13246 GCA_018397915.1 Birgus latro | reverse complement strand
GAGCTTTATACCTCTGTAATTTCCCCTTTCCAGGGCATCACCCTTCCCTTTGTACACATTTACAATTACACTCTTCAGCCAATCATCTGGGACAACACACTCATATATAATCATATTTATCAGGTCAGTGACTAACCTCACCCCAATATCTCCTGAGGCCTTCAACATTTCGGCAGTCAACCCAGACACACCTGCCGCCTTCCCCACCCGCATCCTGCCTATTGCCTCACTCACAGTAGCAGCGTCAATCAAAGGCCAAGGGCCAAACACTGGATCAGCTGGCTCCAAACCTTCCCTATCCCAATCAAACTCCTCATTCAACAACCGGCTATAATGCTCTCTCCATGCATCTTTAATATCCTCACTGTTAACCACTACCCTTCCTTCATCATTCTTCACACACTGCTCGCCTACAATGTCCCGATTATCTCTCTTCATCTGATTTGCCACCCTAAAAACCATATTTTTCCTTCCTTCATGATTTAGATTATCAAGTAAAAGTCTCTGTGACTCAGACTTCGCCCTGTATACCTCTCTTCTAGCCCTGCGCTTGGCAGCCAAGTACTCCTCCCTGTTACCACCATTCTTCCATTCCCGGAAAAGCCTTCTCTTCTCCTTAACTGCGGCTTCTACACCCTCATCCCACCACCAAGTTACTTTATGTCTTGGTGGGCCTCTTGTCCAACCGCATACTGCATCGGTAACTCTCAAGAGGTTGTTCTTAAGGGCTCCATACTGTTCATTAACGTCTCTATCTTTGGCTTCCTGTTCAGCCACCACTCTCCTCATCTCACTATAAAAGGCATCCCTTACTGATTGGTTTCTCAGCTTCCATATTTTCCTCCTAGGTACATATGTCATCCTTCTCATCACTCGATCCTTAAGCACCATGTCACAAATCAACAGTTTGTGCTGCTGAACACACTCCTCGTTTCCTATAACTTTAACATCCCTCACTAATCTCCTATCAACCCTCCTTACCAGAAAATAATCTATCTGGCTACTATTTCCCCCGGACTCGTACGTAATCAATCTACTCACTCTTTTTCTAAAATGTGTGTTGCACACAATCATGTCCATAGCCTCCCCAAACTCGAGTATTCTTTCCCCTTCCGCATTCCTCACACCATATGCACATCCTCCATGGACTCCTTCATAACCTTGAGCTGCTTCACCAACATGACCATTTAAATCCCCTCCCAGAACCACTACCTCATCATCACCCATACCACTTACTACGCGTATTAAATCATCCCAAAATCTATCCTTCTCTGCGTCATCCAATCCTACCTGCGGAGCATATGCTGATATGACTGAAACCATCACCCGTCCGATCAAAATTTTCACTACTATTATCCTATCACTTACTCTCATGACATTCATAACATACTCCACCCATTTCTCCGCAACCAACACCCCCACACCCCCATATCCGTCAGTTCCCCCCTGCCAAAACAACTTATAGTAACAATCCTTCCCAGCAATCTTTCTGGCTGATCCACCCCTGTACCGGACTTCCTGCAGACATGCCACATCCACCCACCTCCTACTAAATGCCTCAACAACTTCCCCTGCTCTTCCTCTCAAACTTCCCACATTCCACGAACCCACCCTAAACTCCCTGGGTGATAAAACCAAGGCAAGAGTATTTATTCAAGATTCTGCCCCTGCACATGTTGTAAATTATAAGTCAGTGAAACAGTGGCTAACAGACTGCGAGGTTCCCTTTATTCAATATTGGCTCGGAAACAGCCCAGATATCAATCCCATTGAGAATTTATGGGTGCACATGAAGCGGCAGCTGCGTAGTATGGACACATCATCTTTGCCTAAACTTGAGGCTGCAGTCAAGCAGCTATGAAGCAGTTTTAGTCCATCTGTTCTGCAAAACTACGCCATCAGTCTCCCCAGATGCCTTAAGAAGATAATAAAGGTGAAGGGGAATGCGAGTAAATACTAAATTCAATGGTGAGTGTTAATTTATTTGTTTCTCCTTGCTAACCACAAGAATGTTTTCTTTTTTTAAGATGGCGTCAACACTTTCCGCGCCTACTGTATACCTAGGCTGCTTCCCCCAAGAAAAGGGAGGTAGCCGAGACAGGTCAACACACCTCCAATTTACTAATCCACTCAAACACATTCATTCGCATCTTAGCCCCAAAGGGGAGAAGGGACAGATCCTCACCGCACCACACCGCACGAGGGTCAAACTACGCAGTGCAGTCAGTGACATCCGCAGCAGGGCCCGACAGCAAAGCTGGTTTACCCCTGCTGCATCATAAAGGGGCCCACACTTGACCTGATCAGCTGATCAGACAAAATGAGGGAGAATATCCCCTCAGGGCTGTGTCATCATTTATTCATCAACAATTTTTCTCCATTCATTTCTGTCACGCACAGCCACTCTTCCTTGCTCAGTAGACAACCCTCTCGCATCCAACGCTCTCTTCACATTGTCTATCTGTCCTACTCGTGGTCTTCCTCTCAGCCTTACACCTCTCGCATCAGATCTAGTTATCTTTTTCACCAGTCGCTGGAATTGTTTAAGAAATATACAGTTAATTTGTGAAAACTAAAGATTTTGGTAAGGATATCATTGAGAGGTTGAATGCCTTGGAGAAGAGACTAGCTAAGAGGGATGAAATGGAGGAGGGAAATACACAAGCTGAGAAAGAATTTGTAGAATGTAAGGCAAAGGTGGAAAATCAAATTAATAAATTAAAGGAAGAGTGAAGCACTAAAGAGTAGTATAAGGGAAGTTCAAGTGAAAACAGAGGAGGTGGAAATAGAAATAGAAAATATGCAGATTGCATGACAGGTAGATGAAATAAAAAGAAAACTTGAATGAAATACAATAAAGGAAGAACAAAGAGGACTAAGGAAAGACTGGAGAGAGAAGAGAAGGAAGAAAAAGCGAATTTTGAAGCAGGAGTAGTAAATATCATAAGATCAAGGAGAACATAGTGAAAGAGAGAGTAGATTGGAATAAGTGTGTGATATTCTGGGGGATAAAAGAAATAGGTGTGTGATATTTGGGGGGATAAAAGAAATAGGTGTGTGATATTTGGGGGGATAAAAGAAGATAAAATCAGAAATAAAGTTGAGAGAAAAGAGACAGAGGAAAAGAAAGCCAGTGAATTGATTAAGGAATCAGATACAGAAAGTAATGGATGGGAGGAAGATTTTGAGGGAGTTTGAAGGTAGGGACAGTACTGGAAGGGTGTAGCAAGGACCACAAAAATTCAGTTCAAGTCAATGAGGGTGGCAGAGGAAATGATGATATCTACATGGAGGTTGAAGGAGAGAGAGAGGTATAAGGGGATTATAGTGAGGAAGGATTTGAATTGAAAGGGAAGAGAGAAAATAAGAAATTTAATATCATAAGCAAAGGGGAAAAATCAGTGAGAGAACAGATGAGAGACAGATACTACATTTTCTTGGAGATTAGTGAATATGAAAATTGTGAAATGATATATAAAAGAGCAGACAGAAAGAAAGTATAGTAAATAGAAATCACAAAGTAAGAGATGTTACATGTAGTAAATTAATAGACAAGGAAAATAGTATAATAAAAATAATGTGTAGAAATGTAGATGGACTAAATTTTAAAAAGTTAGAATTAGATGATTGCATTAAAAAAAGAAAAATCTGAAATAATTTTTTGAAGTGAAACAAAGTTAAAAATGAAAGGAAAGTAGAGGTGATGGGTTGGGGTGGATGTAATATATGAGAGATAGAGATGAAAGAGCTGGGTTTTAATAATGTTACAAAAATAATCTGAAGGCATATATGAGAGATAGAGATGAAAGAGCTGGGTTTTAATAATGTTACAAAAATAATCTGAAGGCAAGACATGTAGAAATGAACACCAGAAATAAAACTATAGAACCTGTAACAATAGAAACCATGAGTGTGAAAAGTAATAAAATAGATATAGGCACTTATATGCCACCCTGAACAGAACATGGAAAGATGAGGAATAGGAAATAACGAGTAGAGATATGTTGATATACCTAGAAAAATCAGTACAGCGAAGAAATAGATTCATATTAACTGGAGGTTTTAATTTAAAGATGTTAATTGGGAGAAAGGTGGTGCAGGTAATAAAGTAATACCAGTACATGGGGTGATATATTGCATGAATTGGCAACAGAGAATGTACTGATCCAAAATATTAAGGTAGTACAAGAACATGAGGTGGCAATGAACCATCGAAGTTAGAACTTGTTTTCACAAAAGATCCAAATGATATCCAAAATATAAAATACTGCTGTTCCCAAGGTAAGGGTGATCATATACTAATTGAACTTGAGGTTATAAACTGGGAAGATGAAATAAAAAAAGCATAAGAAAAATAGGTATACCTAGTAATTACTGTATAGCAAAGCTGATTTTAATGCTTTGGGAAAATATTTCAGGGAATATGATTGGAGAGAGTTTAATGAAGCAAAGAATGTGGAAAATAAATCTGTCTATCTATTGCCAGACGCCTCAATCCCATAAGGGGTGGCCACAAACAAATTGCCTTCATGTCCCCCTGTCCCCCACCATTTCACTGCCCTGCTCCCAGCTCATACACCCCTCTCTCATATACCTCTCCACTCCATCCCTCCACCTCATCCTTGGCCTCCCCCTCCCTCTCCCCCCTTCCACCTCACTCACATACACTCTCCTTGTCAGTCTCTCACTCTTCATCCTCTCCACATGGCCAAACCATCTTAATGTGTTTCTCCTAATGCATCCTATCACATTCACATCAACACCACAACACTCCTTCACTTCCTCATTTGTCAGTCTGTCTTTCCATGTGACTCCATATGCTGCTCTCAAATAACTCATTTCCACTGTTCTCACTCCTGACTTCAGTCCCTCCAACAAGGTCCAAACTTCACTTCCATACGTTAGAGTTGGTATCACAATACTGTCATGTAGTGGCTTTTTCACTTCCAGGCTCACTTCCCTGTTTCTTATCACGGCTTTCAAGAAGAAAGCATATATTGAGAGTGTTAGTATATATTTTCCCAAATATGGAGCTTAATTTGAGAAGGAAAAGGAATGGTTTAATGGTAGAGGCTGAGTAACAATGGAAGAAAGGAGCAAAACTTGGAATATAGTAAGGAAAACTAACAGTAAATCATCAGGGGATAAATGTGAACATTTTTAAAATGATTATGTGAAGATTTGAAGAGAAGCAGGAGCTAAATATGAAAAGAATGCACAGTCAACTCTTGTACAACATGGTATTGCATAACACGGATTTGTACTTACGCAGTCACTATAGAGTGATCGAAAAATATGTATCATGGTCATAAACAGATATATTGTGGCAAGTTGTCAGGCATCAGAGCTTAGACGGCCCACTGAAGGTCAAATGTTGCGTGTGATGATGTCAGGCAAGCAGTGGAGGCAACAAGGAGAATCGCTGGCATGGAACAGTTCGACGCTGCAGACATGCTGGAACTTCTTGCCCCAGACCTCACCCTGGACACCGTGGAACTGTTGGACCAACTGCAGGAAGAGCGTGAAGAACAGGGAAAACCAGAGGAAAGACCACCAGGAGGGATAGCAATGAGCACGCTGAGAGAATTTGTGGAATTGTGCGATTGGCTTACCTTCGTCATCATCAACCAGGACACAGATGAGGACCGAGCTGAGCAAACTGCTACATTAGTGGCCAATGATGTTAGGCAGTACACAGAGGTGTTTAAGAAGAGAATGAATGCTTGGAAATGGAAGAGGATCACAGACTTTTTTCCGAGTTCATCAAGAAGCATCACAACAACCATCTTGTGGCAATGATTCAAGCCCAGAAGACAGTACTGAACCTGACAGAGAAGTTGTGTCCATCGTTTCCTCCATGGACTTTGAAGGGTTTGACTCCGCCGACGAAGAAAACCAGCCAACCACATCTCGACAGTGACTACGGAGAATGGGGTCTGGGGGCATTGGGGACAGCGAGTGTGGCCAGCAGAGCAGAGAGGCTAGTGGCCCTAAACATTTTTTTATTAATGTCAGTGAACCTTTCTTATGTATTTTTAATAACTTCCTGTGTATGAGTATTAACTTCCTGTGTATGAATGTATTATAGATACAGTATATGGACTAAATGGGAAGTTGTAAAATGCCATGAAGAGTATGTATCAGGGTGCTAAGGCTGCAGTTCATGTAGACAGTGAACTGAGTGAATTTTTCTGTCTAAATGTTGGATTGAAACAGGGATGTGTCATGTCCCCATGGTTGTCCAATTTGTATTTGGATGGGGGTAAAAAAGAGATACAAGGTAGGGCAGTGGATGTTGGAGCAACTCTAATAAGAGAGGGCAGTGTTTGGAAACTCCCTATACTGTTGTTTGCAGATGATACTGTATTGTTAAGTGAAGACGAAGGGGTACCGCTGGGCTTGGTAAATGAGTTTGGGAATGTGTGTAAGAAATGGAATCGAAAGGTGAATGTAGGGCAGAGTAAAGTTATGGTCTTTGGAAGAAGTGAAGTCAATTAATGTACAGTGAGCCTGGATGAGGAGGAAATGGAAAATGCTAGTGAGTTTTAAATGCTTGGGTAGTGCGATGAGTAAGGATGGAAGTTTAGAGCTTGCAGTGCTTTTAAGGGTACATCAGGGAAGAAAGGTTGCTGGTTCTTTGAAAGGAGTGATAAGGAACAGGGAAGTGAACTTGTAAGTAAAAAAGTCACTGCATAACGGTATTGTGATACCAACTGTAACGTATGGAAGTGAATCTTGGACCATGTTGGAAGGACACAAGTCAAGAGTAAGAGCAGTGGAAATGAGTTATTTGTGATGAGCATGTGGAGTTACATGGAGAGACATACTGGCAAATGAGGAAGTGAAGGAGGGCTGTGGTGTGGATGTGGATGTGATAGAAAGCATTAGGAGAAATATATTGAGGTGGTTTGTCCATGTGGAGAGGATGGAGAGTGAGAGACTAACAAGGAGAGTGTATACAAGTGAGGTGGAGGAGGGGAGGGGGCGGAGGCCGAGGATGAGATGGAGGGATGGAGTGGAGAGGTATATGAGAGAGGGGAGGTGTGAGCTGGGAGCAAAGCATTGACGTGGCATTGGACAGGGTGACATGGAGGCGATTTGTTTGTGGCCACTCTTTACGGGATTGAGGTGTCCGTAAATAGATAGTATGAGTACCAAAGTGAATGTCAGTAGGGTGTTCTTTAGAGGGTTTGGGTGAGATTTTGGATGAAAAGGGCAACTTTGGAAAATGTTCAGTCTAGGTTAGCCTTTTATAATGAAAGCATAGGAAACATATAATGCGGAAACGTATAGTGTGGCGTGTTGTCAGTTTATATAGCCATGTTATATGAGGGAGGACTGTAGTGGATAAGCGAAAGTGGTCCAAAATTGTTTTACATGTAAATACAGTACTGTAAACAGTAAGATGAAAATTAAACATAGATTTGTAAGATTAAAAGGTGATAAAGAATATGAAAGAGAAGACATATGTGAGATTATGAATGAGAAATTCATGACAGTATTTGTAAAGGGAGATGATTGTCAGAGATCAGAAATAAATTATGTGAATGTGGTGAATAAAATAAACAAGGTTAAATTTGAACCTGATGAACGCAGTTAATGAAAAATGTGGATGTAACCAAAGCCGTGGGACCTAACAACATTTCTGTTTGGATAATCAAGAAGTGTGCTAAAGAGTTAGTTTAACCAGTGTATGAGATGATAAAATGTTCTTTAACAGAGTGAGATTTGTTGAAGGATTGGAAGGGAGCAAATTTAGTATAATACCAGTATGTAGGAGTGGCAGCAGGGAAGGCCCATTAAACAATACGCAAGTGTCTCTTACAAGTATTGTTTGTAAATTGTGTGAAAAAATCATAAAGAAGAGATGGATTGCTCATTTAGAGAAAAATAAACTAGGCAATTGGGTTTCAGAGAAAGTACTTCATATATCATAAACCTGCTGAGTTTTTATGACAGAATTATTAATGTGTTACAGGAGAGAGATGGCAGGGTGGATTGTATTAAAGTGTTTGATAGAGTACCACATTAGGGGTTAATTTGGAAATAAAAAATAATGGTGGCATAAATGGCATTTTATTGAAATGGATGAAGAGGTTCCTCACCAACAGACAGATGAGAACTGTGACTAGAGACAAGTTGCCAACATGGAAGGAAGTGTTAAGTGGGATGCCCCAAGGAGCAGTTTTGGTCCCCATTATGTTCCTGATATATATAAATGAAATGCCCAGTGAAATTTGATCATATATGAATATGTTTGCTGATGATTCAGTTATCTTGAAGAAAATTGTAGATGAAAATAGCTGTAGAGAGTTGCAGGAAGATTTAGATCAACTACATAAATGAAGCCAGTTATTGGAGATTGATTTGAACACTACCAAGTGTAATGAAACTGAGATGGGCATAAGTAAGAGGAGACCATTTTGGAATTATAAAATAGGAGATGAAGATATCAGCAATAGTACTCTGGAGAAATACTTGGGTGTAATAATACAACAGGAATTATCACCACAGAAGCATATAAATAAGATAACTAGTGTAGAATATAATCAGTTGATGAACATAATAACAGCATTTAATTATATGAGTGAGGAAATGCTAGATAAACTGATAACAGCAACAATGGTAAGACCAGTATTGGAATGTGCTGCTGTGGTGTGGTCTCCCTTAAAGAATCATATACCCAGTAAATAAATTAGGAAAGGTGCAAAGAATGGCTACAAAAATTATACCAAGCTTTAGGGATTTGCACCATGAGGAGAGATTGGAAAGGATGAAACTAACTACATTCCAGAGAAGAAGAGAAAGAGGAGATATGATAATGATGCGCTGTACGAGTGTATGCATGGTACAGAGAACACTGATAGAGAAGATTATATCATAAGGGATGAGGGGAGAATGAGAGGACATACAGTAGAGTAGTTTTATATTAACCCCTAAAAGACGGGCATCAGAATGTTTTGACATACGCTCTGGACGGGCATAATTGGCGGGTATGATATTGTGGGGAGTGGTCTTGGGGGCTGGGAGAGTGGTGGGGGGTTGTGGGATGGTGCAGAGGGGTGGGCTGGGTGGTTTTGGGAGGCAGGGGGTGGGGGGTTATGGGTGGGGGATGAGAAATGAGGGGTAGGGAGGGGGGTGGGTAGTGGTTGGGGATGGTGATGGGGGTTGGAGGGGTGGGCTGGTTTTGGGGGTGGGGGTGGTTTGGGGTATGAGGGTGTGGGGATAGTGGGAAGGGGGCTAGTGGGTGGGGGGTTGGGGGTGGTGGAGGGTAGGGGCTGAGGGATAAGTGGTGGGGGGGATTGTGGGGGAGTGGGGGCAGTTGGAGGGATGGGGAGGATAGTGGGGGTATGGGGGTGAGTAGTGGTGGGGGATGTGGGGGGTTGGGGTGGGAAGGTGGGGGTTAGGGGTGGTAGGGGGCAGTGGGAAGGGTTGGGGGACTGTGGAGGGAGTTGGGGGGGCTGTTGGGGGTTGAGAGTGGATGCAGTGGGAGGGGTTGGGGGGTAGGGATGGTGGGAGGGTGATGTGTGGGTGTGGTGGTAGGGGTTGGGGTGAGTGAGACAGCATATGCAGACACCCATCTTTTTGGCTCTAGTACCTTTGGACAACATATGCGGACACCTGTCTTTTGGGGGTTATAGATACCAACTTCCTTGAGTATTGTAAGAAATATAACTTTCTAAATAAAAGTATAGCCAAATAGAATAATTGAACGAAAATGTGATTTGTGCAAAGAATATCCATGCATTCAAAGCAAAGTTAGATCACTGGAGGCGAGACAACTCTGTAGAACACAAATAGATAAATGAAATGAGGCAGGTAAATACACACACACACACACACACACAAAGGAGTTAATTCCAGGTGGTGCAGACCTCTAATTCACCACCCCCTAGCCTCAGGACCCCTTACCTCAAGACCATCTCAGGTATTGATAGGTACATGTTTCTTCCTTTTCATCCTTATCAATTAACCAAACCATGCCTATGTATATTTCTGATATTCACCATAACGGTATGTATGTACTGTATTTAGTGGGTGTAAATTATTGTAAAAGGGAAGAATGTTGGTTTAAAGTGGGGTGCCCAGTACCAATTAGGATAAATCCCATACGTTCCGTTTGTTTGTTATTGCACAACATTGTTATCACGCACTAGGCGCAGTACCAATTATGCGTGATAACCAAGAGATTACTGTATTATTGTCTTATGCTCAGTAACTATTGTAATGTTGTTTTTCAGATTTGGCTGTATGAAGCTTGCCGCCTCTTCCGTGACAAGTTAGTTGAAGATGAGGATGTGGAGAAGTTTGATACAGCAATATTGTCAAGCATTCAGTCTGACTGGGGTGTGGACTTGCGTGACCATCTCACTGACACTTACTTTGTCACTGCTGCTATGCCTAATGTAAGATAAACTAATTCATCTTTTGTAGTTTTGTGTCATGTAATAATTATGGTACATTAAGATTTTGAAAGAGATTTAGAATCAAATTAGGATTGTTTGTCATTAGCTTAGGTTTACTAATGACTACTTTAATACGGTACCTTTATTGTCATACTTTGCTTTCTGCTTTTGGAGAAACCTGCAAGATGAAACTGTTAAGCATTTTATGTCACTGTGCAGACATTAGAGATGGTGATAGGAGGAATCATCTTAGACTTATTAAGCTGAGGAGTTGATACATCACCACTTACCTCCAGTTACAATGCCTCACAATGTATAATGACCTTCCTTAGTTGTCTGTAATACAGTACCTTGTTCCTTCACTGAAAAGTAATATAGTATTTTATGCAACACTGTGGAATGTAGTGCCCTGGGGGTTATTGTTCATCTTCTTAGTACTGCAGTTTGCTCACTATGGAAGAAGAAAAAAAACTGATAAAAAGTTTTTATGCAACACTGTGGAATGTAGTGCCCTGGGGGTTATTGTTCATCTTCTTATTACTGCAGTTTGCTCACTATGGAAGAAAAAAAACTGATAAAAAGTTATTGACATGGGCATCTTACCCTTTTTAGTTTTGTGTATGCATCTACAAGTTCCTGGTGTCCCAGAGACCCCATGGATCAGTAGAGATCTTCATCTTCTACTTGGCTTGTGTTTTATCGGTGGTCCTATATGTAGGCACTTCTCATAATAGCAGCCTTTGGGTTGCTTTGTTTTTTCTTTTATTTTCTCATCTCCCATTGTCTTCCTTTGTTCCTCCAGCTCTTTGCATCCCACCAGTGTACGATGCACGTCACTACTTTTTCCACAGACAGACCCACCGACGTGCATCATACATCAGTCAGTTGCAAGGCCCTTCGTTTGCACATTTTTCAAGATTCGCAGGTGATTTTTGGTAGGCATATGTGGGAGACCCTCCTCTACCTGCTGTGAAGTGGAGATACTGCCTGGCCCCACCNCCTCCCCCCCACACTCGTCAGTTCACCTGTTAGCAGTAACCTGGCCAGAAAAGATATGTTGCCCCACGGTCTCTCCAATGACGAAATTCACAGTGAAAGTGATTCCTGAAGTGGAGGACAAAGAAACAAAGAAGCTAGAGGGAGAAACAAACAGTAGTGATGAGGCGGTAATGTCATAAAGGAAGGTGCCATATGCTGGGGTTTTGAGTGAGTGAACAATGCTTTTATTGCCTATATTATTGTGTGAAAACCAATATAGACTTGTACTACACATAAATTCGTACCAAATAAATAAATAAATACTTAATTTAAAGTGGCTTGAACTAGTTAACCCTTCCATAGTTTGTTTTATTTAGCCAGGTACCCTGAGAAAGAAGGAAAACATAAGGCTGACTGACACCTGTTATAAGCTCAGGAGGGCGATTCCTCAATGAATTTTCGATATTTCTCACCAAAAGCGGAGGTTTGAGCCAAAAAATAAATAAATAAATAAAGTGAAAATCGGTCGGGTTCTGAGGGTGTGTTGGGTAAAAAATTGGTTGGGACTGGACGGGTTAAGTGTTTTAGGGTCATCTGCTCCTTGGTCTCCTTCTGAGTAACCGTGCTCTGGGGCATGGTCTGGCCCATTCAGCATGTCTCTGTCGGGTGTCACCATGGCTTGGCATGTATAGCATGTTGGCTTTGCCTTTGGCATTCCTCCTGTTTGTGTTGGCCTGATGAAGTGAGGTAGGAATTCCTCCTTGTGGTGTAGGCCTACCTCTTGTTCTTGTGTGCAGGCCTTGCAGCCTAGGAGCATTCCCATGAGCTGGTTTGCAGAGTGTCAGTTTCCCCCAGGTCAGACCTGCCATGCCTCTTGTTCGAGGTAGAACACCCCTCATGTCAATGAGTTCAACTGCTGGTCAGTCCTCATTGATCCGTTGCATAGCCATGCTCTTCTGTACTTCAGCCAAGTCATGCTGAAGGGTTACATTCCTGGCCCTGCAGCTCCTTGCAGCTCATGAATGTTTTGAGTGCTGTCCTGCTCATTCTTCCAGCCTGGTGGCATTTGAGGTGATACAGGTGTACCACACCTAACCCACAGACTGTGGCTGGGGTGGTCACAAAATTTCTCACAGTGCGGCCGTTTGGCAGTTTCAGCAGCTGTCATGAAATGCATCCAGATGTACATCAGCATCATGGAAATGTCATGGCACACGTATTCATGAATCGTTTTTGCTCAGCTCACTGTAGTCATGGTGTTGTCTGGTTGAAAGTTTCCAGTTTGGCATGAAACTGGCAGCTATCCGAATGTGACTGAGTGCAGTATTTGCCTGAATGAGCTACCAATTAGCCATAGCTTGTGGGTGATGTGCTATTTTCAGTAATATATTTCATCCCTCCGTTTACCTTAGCCCCTGTTGGCCTTGCATTCACTTTTAACATCAAGAACCAGTTTCTCTAAACAGGTTTGAGTCTTTGTCAACTTCTAACATCACTAAATGTGTAAGGAAGAGCATGAATTTTGTTCATAACAGCTACTGTTCCTTTATTTCTAAGCTAAACCTTCGGGGTGAGGATGAGAGATGATTGTTATCCAGATGTGCCATAAAAACTGCATGATGTTGCTCTTCTCAGAAATTTTTTGGTACAAACCTAAAACTTTCACTCATCAGACCTATGTCACAGTGCTCTAAATGGCACATCTTCAGAGGTGTGTTGCAGTCGATAGTTAATTACATGGATACATGCCTGTAGGGAACAGCTCATGTCTCTTTACAGAAACAAGTGTATCATATGATCAGCAAGCATACAAAGATATCATGCATTTTAGTGAGCTCATTACAGAGTTGTAAGGGCATAAA
>JAGKTI010027466.1:0-13247 GCA_018397915.1 Birgus latro | reverse complement strand
ATAGGGTGGAGTCAAAGGTTTTTTGTCTCATTAACTCTCCTCCTCTTACTGATTCCCTTCAACCTTTGTCTCTTCGCCACATTGTTGCATCTTTATCTCTCTTCTATTGCTACTTCAATGGTCACTGTTCCTCTGAACTGTCTGCTTGCATCCCTCCACCTCTATGACGGGCACGTAGTACCCGTCTAGCAACAAACTCTCATCCCTTTTCTGTCCAACTCTCTAATGCAAGAGTTAACCGTTACTCCCAGTCCTTCATTTATGCAACTGGTCAACTCTGAAACTGTCTTCCTCCGTCTGTATTTCCTACTTCCTATGATCTCCAGTCTTTCAGACGCAGTGTGTCCAGGCATCTCGAAATGAATGGATCTTGAATTTGGCTCTCTTTTGTATTGTTTTTGCTTTTTCTTGGAAGGAACAGTATGCAGGGCTGTGGCCTTTGGTTCCTTCTTCCTTGCATTAAAAAAAAAATAAATAAACTTATGTGGACTTTGGAGCACATAGAGGGACTAAAGGGAAACCTCTTGTGATTTCATGCGAGACAGGCAGATGAGGAGAGTGATAAAAGACAGGATGTCAGGGTGGAGAGAAGTAACAAGTGGAGCCCCGCAGGCCTCGGTGCTGGCACCTGTAATGTTCCTGACGTATGTAAACGATATGGTGGATGGAATGAACAGTTATGCAACTCTTTTTTTTTTTTCTCAAGAACAGAGAAAGGAGAAACAAATGAATAAAAAAAGTAATCCATGTACAAGATTACTGGTGCCCTCCTTTCATAAAAAATCTGTATCAGTTCAACTTGAACACCTGTAGGTTGAAGTTTGGAGGGAAATAACTCCAAAGAAGAGAGTTTGCAGATGAGGCAAAGATCATGAGGAAAGTAGAAGTTGAAGAAGATTATATTATGCTTTAGGAAGAGCTGGACAGGATTTACGATTGGAGCCAGGTATGGGAAATTAATTTCAATGCAAAAAAAATTGCAAAATATTGGAAATGGGTAAAAGTACCAAGAGGCCAACCCTGAATGACTCGATGGGATAGGAACCAGTCACAACAGCGATAGAAGAGAAGGACTTAGGATTGATGGTCCAGGATAATTTTTCACCCGAAAAACACATTAACAAGATTGTCAGGGAAAAATATAAGCTCTTGACAAACATTAGAGTGGCATTTCATCAGATGGATGAGGAGATGAAAACTGATAGTGATTATGATCCACCCCAGGTTGAGATGCAGACATACCCCAGTTTAATGATGCATTTGGGTAAGTAAAAACCCATCGCTAGGTGGGGTATCATATCTCAGGATAGATTTAACATGTATAGGGATGCATTTTTGAGCCTTGGCTTTCGCCCACAACCAAGTCCTAAAGCCACCCAGATGAGTCCCAAGAACAAGTTTGTAGCCAACCTAAACTCCCAAATAGCTTTAAAACAAGCTGAACTAAGCCTAAAAACAATTCATAACTCACCTAAACCCAAAAATAAAATCTGAAAATCATCAAAAATAAGTATGGAAAAAATCAAGTTGAGTCATGATTGAAGTGTAAATGAAGCAATGATCTTACAACAACACGAACATTTAATTTCTCCCAATAATTTATAGTAACACTAATATCGCTTAATTACGCTGGACTCAAAATGGGTACGTTTCGTGTATGCTTTCTATGTGGCTGCACTTGTTTCCGCATGTGTCGTGCTTTTGTCCCTCGCCTCCATGGGTTTTTACAGTGCTACCAGATGCACACGTTCTTGCCAGACTGGGCGATGTGTGTGTGTGTGGCAGGTCAGTCATAGCAAGGAAAGATGGGGTCGGGTGAAGTTACTGACAAGATGAGGTGAAAACTGCAGTTCTTGGAAAGCTAGGGAACAACTGGAGGAGTGGAGACAATAATGGGCTTTAATCTGGAAGAGAGAGAGAGAGAGAGGATAGCACAAAAGTATAGGTATGAAGTAGAAAGGTGACGGGGTAGAGGGAAAGAATTTTGTCATTAGTAATTATGGGATTAGGGTTGGGTTGGACTGGTGCTTGAGAGAGAGAGAGAATAAGAACAAGAGTATAAGAATGATAGAGAGAGAATAAAAACAAGAGTATAAGAATGAGAGAGAGATAATAAAAAGAAGAGTATAAGAATGAGAGAGAGGAAAAAAAAATTGAATAAGAGTACAGTGCTTCCTCCAATTTTGCGAGAATATGGTCAACAAAAAACCTCGCAAAATTGAAATTCGCAAAGTTTAAACAATTAAATATATGCAATAAAGGTAAATTGGTCGACATCATCCCAAGGTAAGCACTTTTTCCCACTCTTTCTCTCGACTCTACCTCTTAATTTTATGATGATAAATGAAACAAACATGGACTGATGTATTGTACAGTAATATTATTATGAAAACATCATAGGTAAGAAACATAAAAAAGAAAAAAATGCATATTTACACTGATGTGAAGACTGGCGTAGTGTACGGGACTGGTGGCGGGGCAAGGCTTGGGTGCGACTACTGTGGTGTAAACAAACGTGGGGGGCGGCAGAACACCGAACTAGGAGGCACAGTATGCCGAGCGAACCACGACGTCACTACTCCGCGTGGCAAAGTAGTGCGGGAAGACGACTTTACCACGACTCGACCTCGCAAAGTGTGTGATCGCTCGCAAAGTTCATAAATGTTAAAAAATAAATGACTTGGAACTACCTCGCAAAATTGGTGATTCGCAAAGTTAAAGTTCGCAAAGTTGAAGGATGTACTGTATAAGAATGAGAGAGAGAGAGAATAAGAACAAGAGTATAAGAATGAGAGAGAGAGAGAATAAGAACAAGAGTATAAGAATGAGAGAGAGAGAGAATAAGAATGAGAGAGAGAAAGAGAGGGAGAGAGAGGATAGTACAGAAGTAGGTATGGAGTAGAAAGACGATGGGGTTGAGGGAAAGAACACTATGTTGTTAATAATTATAGGATTAGGGTTGGATTGGACAGGTTTGTGAAAGAAAGGGAGAAGGCACAGAAGTAGGTAGGGAGTAGAAGGGCGATGGGGTAGAGGGAAAGAACTTTGTGTCGTTAGTAATTATGGGATTAGGGTTGGATTGGACAGGTACGTGAGAGAGAGAGAGAGCGAGCACAGAAGTAGGTATGGAGTAGAAGGGTGATGGGGTAGAGGGAAATAACTTTATGTTGCTAGTAATTATAGGATTAGGGTTGGATTGGACAGGTACATGTGGTTAAGGATGGGAGGGCTTCAGACAAAGAGATAGAGGTGGGGGAGGTACAGGGTGGTCATTATAACTCTGGTGCAAATTGTGTGATGAGAGAGCAACAGTATTCAAGAGTTTTTACATTTAGCAAACATCAGTGCAATTATTGTGAACAGGTTTTGTGACTGCTGTAGTGCTTTGCTGACGACTCAGGATCAGAAAAATTCGACTCTTACAGTATGTGACGGGTTTACATGTTGATGTTAATCCAGTAGTTGCGTCCATGTAAATTAAGTTTTCATACAAAGTAAACCGCTTGGTTGACTTACTTCTTATTTAAAAGCATAAATAAATATGAAGTTGATGGTAAGAGTTCACTGTTCGTGGACTTGGATGCAATGCCAATGGCATTTCCTAAAGAATTTCATATCTTTTGGGGAAAATATGTGGTCTCCAGAACCTAACCTCCTATTTTACATGTAAATGTATGTCACCATTTAACACAAAATTGATTGAACACGAGGTTCCACATAACCTACATAGACTCCACTGTAGTAAACTGTATGCTAAAATGACAATGTTCACCCCACCTCTGATTAAGACACATTAATCCAAGTCTTAAAACAGTTTATGAATCAACCTAAACACAAAATCTATCTATCTATCTATTGCCAGACGCCTCAATCCCGAACGAGGTGGCCACAAACAAATCGCCTCCATGTCACTCTGTCCCCTGCCATTTCACTACCACGCTCCCAACTCACACCCCCCTCTCTCATATACCTCTCCACTCCATCCCTCCATCTCATCCTCGGCCTCCCCCTCCCTCTCGCCCCCTCCACCTCACTCTCCTCGTCAATCTTTCACTCTCCATCCTCTCCACATGCCCAAACCACCTTAACGTGTTTCTCCTAACGCTTCCCATCATGTCCTCAACCACACCACAACGCTCCTTCACTTCCTCATTTGTTAGTCTGTCTCTCCATGTGACTCCACATGCTCCTCTCAAATAACTCATTTCCACTGCTCTCACTCTTGACTTCTGTCCTTCCAACAGGGTCCAAGCTTCACTTCCATATGTCAGAGTTGGTATCACAATACTGTCATGTAACAACTTTTTCACTTCCATGCTCACCTCCCTGTTTCTTATCACTGCTTTCAACGAACCAGCAACCTTCCTTCCCTGCTGTACCCTTTCGAGCACTTCACCCTCCAGACTTCCATCCTTACTCATCACACTGCCCAAGTACTTAAATTCACTCACATTCTCCATTTCCTTCCCATCCAATCTCACTGTACACTCACTGGCTTCACTTCTCTCGAAGACCATCACTTTACTCTTCCCCACATTCACCTTTAGATTCCGTTTCTTACACACTCTCCCAAACTCATCTACCAAGCCTTGCAGCTCCCCTTCGTCTTCACTCAACAACACAGTATCATCTGCAAACAACAGTACAGGGAGTTTCCACACACTGCCCTCTCTCACTAGGGCCACTCCAACATCCACTGCCCGACCTTGTATCTCTTTTATAACCCCATCCATATACAGATTGAACAACCATGGAGACATGACACATCCTTGTTTCAATCCAACCTTCAAATGGAAAGATTCACTCAGTTTGCCATCCTCACGCACTGCAGCCTTAGCACCCTCATACATACTCTTCACTGCCTTCAACAACTTCCCATCCACTCCATATATTCTTAATACCTTCCACAAACCTTGTCTATCCACCCTGTCATATGCTTTCTCCAGATCCATGAAGGCTGCATACAACTTCTTGCCCTTCTCTAGAAACTTTTCCACTACGGATCTAAGAATGAATATCTGGTCTACACAACCTCTTCCCTTCCTAAAACCTCCTTGTTCTTCTCCAACTAATTCCTCAGTAATTTCCCTAACTCTGTCAATAAGTATCCTACCATATATTTTTCCTATTACACTGAGAAGGCAAATGCCCCTATGATTACCACACACTGCTTTTTCCCCTTTTCCTTTGTACAGAGGAATAATTATACCTGACTTCCAATCCTCTGGGACTCTACCCTCCTCCCAAGCCAATCTGCACACCTTCCACATCCATTCTATTACTATCTCTCCCCCATGCTTCAGCATTTCACCACACACTCCATCAATTCCTGGGGCTTTCCCCATTTTAACTTTCTTCATTGCTTCCACCACTTCCATCCTGGTGATTTCTTCCTCTCTTCTCACAACCCTCCTTCTCCCTGCCATTCCCCAGCCACTTATACTTGCATTACTTTCATTCTCTATGTTCAACAGTTCATTAAAGTGTTCTCTCCATCTGTTTACTTTTTCTTCCTTCTCCACTAGTAATCTACCATTTTTATCTTTCACACCCCCACTGCCTTCGTTGGCACCCTGTCTAGCTCTCTTTACCTCCTTCCAGAACATTTTCTTACATTCCCTCCACTTTGTACTCAAATTCCTTCCAAATTCCTCATCCACTCTCTTCTTACTCTCTCTTACTAATCTTTTCACCTCTCTCCTCCTCACTACATATAACTTTCTTGTCCGTCTCTCAGCTTCTTCGTTGCCCCTGTTTCTCATCCACTCATTATATGCTTTCTTCTTTTGTGCCACAGCCTCTCTCACCTCTTCGGTCCACCATGCTGTTCCGTGAACCCCCTTTCGTCTCCTCTTCACCCCACACACCACCTCACATGCTGCACAGATTTCTTCTGTCAGTACCTTGCACACACCCTCCATGTCCCCCATCTGCTCCAATCTATATTTACCCAATCGTTCCTCCACTTCCCTTCTATATTCGGCCTTTATTCCATCCTCTTGTAACTTTTCTACCCTCCTTGTAACAAATACTTCCTCCTGTCTTTCCCTTCTTCTCTTCCTCCATCTTGTTTGGATTCTGATTCTGGCCACCACCAAGTGGTGGTCAGAAAGTCCACTCCCCCAAATGTAAGTCTAAAATATAATCATAATCAGTTAAAAAAAAAAAAAAAAACACCAGGGTTTGGCCATCATTTGGCAGGGTAGGGTGGTATTTCTACCCCCACCGCTATGCCAGGGTATCGCATCTGGGGGTATCGTATCTTGGGGTCTGCCTGTATGTGGCAGTGGTGTGGTCCCCTTAACAAAGAAAAGGATATAAACAAGATCAAGAGCATACAAAGAACAGCAACCAAGAAGGTCCCTAGCCTAGGAGACCTGTTATACAAGGAAAAACTAGAAAAGCTGAGTCTGCCTTCCTTAGAAGAAAGAAGAGAGAGGGATGACATGATTGCAGTGTTCAGTACTATGATGGGTATAGACAAAACTGACAGAGAAGATCTGTTTGTTTGGGCTGAGGGAGCAGCAAGAGGACATGGAAAGAAATTGAAAAAGGCAAGTTGCTTGAAGGATATCAAGAAATACAGTTTTCCATATAGATGCATTGACCTATGGAGTAGCCTAGACAATTATCATCTAATTCAAAGACTTACATGAGTTTAAAGATAAGTTTGACCGGTTGAGACATGGAGACAAGACCTCATACATGTAGCTCATTTCCTGCATATCACAGCTTGTTAAACTTGGTAAATATATACACACACACACACACACACACACACACAGGTTACTGACAGAGGAGCAGCTCTGACCTGATTGTGGGGAAATAATGCTAAAACAGTGACAAAAAGGAGGCCAGCCTATTATGATTATGTGAATTGAATGTGTGAATGGTGGTCCCATCTGATATTAGTGAAAAAAACAGAGGATTTGGTCAAATAAGAGCACAAGACATAGTAGAAGTTTAAAATTTTCATAAAGGTGTATAATGGCAAAAGTAGAGAGGCATTTGTTTACAACCAACACAAATGAATTTGCGTGTTTCTCCAATGAAGACCGGAGTGGAGGGAGTATTAAACTGAGTCAAACACGAATAGCATGTGTAGAGAAAATGGCTGAGAGGAATGCCCAGGAATTAAAAAAGGTATGGTCAGTAATCATAGAGTTGCAGGAATGAACACTACAACAAGAGAAAGAGATTAAGGAATTGAAAAGTGAGGTGGAGAGTGTCTGTTAACATAGTTCAGGGCAAGAGTGAGAAATATCAAAATTAAAAGTGAGTAATGATTGAGCATCAAATGAAATAGAACAGCTTAAAAGAGAAAGTAAAAGGTTGGAGGAAGAAAGGGATAGGATGAAACATAAACCCTAAGAGTATGAATCATAAACAAAGATGCAAGATGAACACATTAAGGAAATTAAGGATGAGCGTAAGGGCTGGATGGAAATTCAGGAAGAAGGGAAAATAAAGCTAAAGGAGATTATAGAACAACAAAAGAAAGAAAACAATGAGAAGGTAGAGAGGGAAGTGGTCAGCATACTAAAAAGTAAAGAATCACTTGTCACAGATGCAGCAGGCAAGAAAAAATGCATAATTATCTCAGGTTTGAAAGAAAAACCTGTCAGTGAGGCCAGAAAGAGAAGGGGAAGAACTGGGAAGGACAAAGGAAATAGTGTCAATAGTTATGGAAGGAAATGACAAAGCCCAGGAGGAGATTGAAGAAGTGTTTCGGCTGGGAAAATATTTAAGGGGAGGGACAAGGCCGCTAAAAGTAAAATTTCAGTCTCAGGTCATGGTAAATGAAATAATCAACAAGGCCTGGAAATCAGCAAATAAGGAGGGGTTAGAAAATATCTGGATAAGGAGAGACACAAATGAGGAAGAGAGAGTTAAAATAAAGGGACTTGTTAAGGAAACGAAGGAAAAAAATGACCTGAGAATGGAGGAAGAGAGGACAGAGTTCTATCAGAGAGTTATGGATCAGAAATTGAGGAAGTGGTACAAAAGGAGAGAGGGAGAGAGAAGGACACAGTACAAAATGGTGCAAAAAGATTGAAAGTGGCATACACTAATGTAGATAGTCTAATCTCAGCAAGGCTGGAAATAGATGATTTCTTGAGGGTAAATGAGCCAAACATTATCTGCTTTGTAGAGACCAAGCTAAGAGAGAATAATGAAATCCTAATGGGAGCTGGGAAATACAAACTGTTGAGAAGAGATAGAAAAGAAAAAATGGGAGGAGGAGTAATGATAGCAGTGAAAAACAGCCTAAATGTGGATAGTGTGGAACTGGGAGAAGGTATAGCTGAAGTGATAAACAGGGTAATAGAAACCAGAGAGAAAGGTAAGAGAGACATCGCAGCAGCATATGTGCCCCACAAGACTTGGGCATGGAATGAGAATGAATATCAGGAGATGTTGTCGGACATGGTTAGGTACAGTATCCTCAGAAAGTGATTGGGTAAAGCAACAACATAATCCTGATGGGTGACTTTAATTTTAAAGAGGTAAACTGGGAGAAGTGGGACTCAGGAAGTAGTGAAGACTTGTGGGGCAGTATACTGTTAAATATAGCAATGGATAATGTGATGCCCTAGAGGGTCAAAGTAGAGACAGGATTTAGAGGTGATGACACACCAGCAAGACTAGATACCAAAGAACCTGATGCAATTGATTCTCTGAAAGATCTGTGTCCTATAGGAAAAAGTAATCATGTAGTGATAAGAGTTCCAAATGATAGAAGGAAATGGGGAAACAAGAGATGAGCTATACAGGCATGGGAAATACAACTTTGGGAAAGCAAACTTTACAGGACTGAGAAAATTTGCCAAAGAAGCGGATTGACAATAATGTACGGAAATAAGAGGATGCAGAAGAAGTGGGATATCTTTCCAGACTTCTATAATACGGGTGTGGAATAGTACATTCCAAAAGTTAGTGGGAAATAGAACTGGAGAAATGACTGGATCAACAAAAGGTGTATTACTGCAAAAAAAGATCCGGATAAGGCATGAAATAAATGGAGAAAGAGAGGTAATGATAAAACAAAGGAAGAATATAAAAGAGCTAGAACTGAATATACAAGAATACATAGAGAGGAGGAAAGAAACTTCTAAAAAGGTATACAGTAGTTGACGAATTTATGAATGAAACTAAATTGTTTTACAGGTTTGTTAATGGCAAATTGAAACAAAGGGAAGGAATCAGTAAGATGAAAGTAGAAGGAAATGTCTATAAAGATGCAGTTATGCAACCCAAAATACAGTAATGAACAAATGCTTCCAATCAGTCTTCACTAGAGAAAGTGATTTTGTGGAGGAGGAGGGAGTGACTAGAAATGTAGTGTTAAAAGATGGATAAGTTGAAATGCAAGGAGGATACAAATTACTGGAAACTCAAGATATGAGGAAGGCCTCAGAACCAGATGGGATCTGTAATTGGATATTAAAGGAAGGCAGAGAACAACTGGAGGATAAGATTCACAGTTTAATTTTGTGTTCTCAGGAAGGAGGGAAAGTGCCTCAGGAATGGAAGAGGGCCAATGTGGTACCAGTCTATAGGGAAGGGAACAAGGAAGAACCTCTGAAGTATAAGACCAGTGTCCCTGACCAGCCTGGTTGCAAAATTGTGCGAGAGAATCCTGAAAGATGGATAAAATCTCTGGAGGAGATGGACATTTTGGCAGAGTCAGGTTGGATTCAAAAGTGGAAGGTCATGTGTTTCCAGTGTGTTGAACTTCTGTTCAAGGGCGATAGGTGTGCTACAGGAGAGAGATAGTTGGGTGGATTGTGTGTATTTAGATTTGGAGAAAGCCTTTGACATGGTACCCCAGAAGTGACTAATGTGGAAATTGGAACACACAGGAGGACTGAAGGTGAACCTCATAGAGTGGATGAGAGACTTCTTGAGAGACAGACAAATGAGGACAGTAATAAAAGATATTATGTCTGAATGGAGGGAAATAACAGGTGGAGTCCCACAGGGTTCTGTGTTAGCTCCCGTAATGTTCCTGATTTATGTAAATGATTTGGTAGAGGGAATGAACAGTTATGCAAGTGGTGGGAGCTAAATTTGTTTGGGATGAAAATGGGGAATAAAAACTGACGAAGCAGAAATACTGGAAAGATGGAAGAGGTACTTTGAAGAGCTGTTAAATGAAGAAAATAAATATGAGACAGAAGAGATGGGAAAAGTTGAAGGATCAGTTGCAGTGATTACAGAAGTTGAAGTGGAGAAAGTCTTAAAGAAAATGAAGACCGGGAAAGCTTCAGGCCCAACAGGTATAACAGCTGATCTGATAAAAATGGCTGGAAGTACTGGTGTAAAAGAATTGACAAAAATTTTTAATAACATCATAGTAGGAGGACAGCCACCTGAGGACTGGAGAGATAGCTGGACAACGCCAATTTATAGAGGCAAAGGGGATTCCCTTCTGTGTGGAAAGTACCGAGGGGTCAGACTGTTGGAGCATGGAATGAAGATATTCGAAAAGGTGCTGGAAGGAAGGCTTAAGCAGGTAGTGAAGATAGATAACCGACAATTTGGATTTTGCGCAGTTACATCCACAATAGATGCAATGTTCATCATGAGACAGTTGCAGTAAAAGTTTCAACAGTGGAGGAAATACTTGTACAATGTGTTTGTGGATCTGGAAAAAGCTTTTGATAGAGTACCAAGGAGAGTTATAGAGTGGGTTTTGAGAAGACAGAGTGTGCCTGAGAGACTCATTGCAGCGGTTATGTCTCTCTATATTAATACAAGATCAAAAGTCAAGACAACAGCAGGAACATCAGGAAATTTTGGAATAGGAGTTGGGGTACATCAAGGTTCAGCACTCAGTCCATTGCTGTTTAACATAGTAATGGAGGAGGCAACACAGGAATGTAGGGGAGAAGGTCCATGGGAATTGCTGTATGCTGATGACCTAGTGCTGACAGCAGAGACTAAGGAAGAAGTGGAAATGCCTAATAGATGGAAAAATGGATTGGAGAAGAGGGGAATGAAAATAAATTTGGATAAGACAAAGGTAATGGTGACAAGCAAGAAACCAGTAGAAAGAATTCAGTCAGGATAATGGCCATGTGGATGCTGTGGCAGAGGAGTAGGAGTGAACTCAGTGTTGTGCACGGAGTGTAATAAGTGGTGCCATAGAAGGTGTTCAGGTCTGCAGAATTTGAGAGGAGTGCAAAATTTTCACTGCCCAGCCAGCATAAGAAGAGCGGCAGAGGGAGATGAAGCAGAGGATGTGCTAGAGGTGAATGGGGGCACACTAGAGGAAGTGCAGCAGTTCTGCTGTCTTGGAGATGTATTGGACTGTGAAGCAGGGGTGAAGAGATCAGTCAGAACAAGAGCGGCATCTGCATGGTTAAAGTGTAAGGAAATAGCTAGCCTATTGGTCAACAAACATATACCACTTAGACAGAAGTAAAATATATGAGGCCTGCTTTAGACCTGTACTGATATATGGTGCTGAAACATGGGCTTTGACAGATAGACTGATGAATGTTCTGAGGAGTACTGATCGTAGAATGTTAAGATTCTTGGTGGGAATGAGATGGGAGGACAGAGTTTTGAGTGAGGAGGTAGCCAGAAGATGCGGAGTGAAGGATCTCAATACCATCTCGAGGCAGAAACGGCTTAGATGGTTTGGTCATGTGAGGAGGAGGGAGGAAGGGAGCTGTGAGAGAAGTGCAGAGGAACTGGAAGTGGTGGGACGTCGACTGCCAGGAAGACCTAGGAAGACCTGGAAAAGTGTTATAATGCAAGATATGGAAAGGCTGGGTATTGGAGAAGATTTAATTCAGGATAGGAAGCATGGAGAAAAGCCATCGCATGTCCAGCCCCAGTTTGAGTATGGGAACAGAAGGATGAAAAACAAAGTAGAAGAAGAAGAAGTCTTTTTGCTGGGCTAATGATGCAAAGATCATGAGGAGAGTAGAAGTTGAAGAAGACTGTAAAATGCAGCAGGAGGACCTGGATAGGATTCATGATTGGAGCCAGATGTGGGAAATGAAATGCAATGCAAAATAATATAAAATAATAGAAATGGGAAAAAATACCAAGAGACCGCCACTGAATTATTCGATGGGTAATGAACTTATCACAATAGTGAGAGATGGGGACTTGGTAGTGCTGGTCCAGGATAATTTGTCACCTGAAAAACACATTAATAAGATAGAGAGTCGTATAGTCTTTTGAATTACATAAGACCAGCATTTCATTACATGGATGAGGAGATGATGAAATAATTGATAGTGGCCATGATCCGCCCCAGGTTGGCATATGGGGCAGCAGCGTGGTTCCCACATAAAAAAAAAGATATAAACACGATCAAGAGAATACAAAGAACAGAAACCAAGATGGTCCTAGACCTGGCAGATCTGTCATACAGGGAAAGGCTTGAAAAGCTATATCTGCCATCCTTAGAAGAAAGGAGAGAGAGGGGAGACATAATTGTAGTGTTCAGGGTCATGATGGGAGTAGAAAAAATTGACAGAGAAGATCTGTTTCTATGGGATGGGAGAGTAACAAGAGGACATGGAATGAAACTGAAATAGCCAATTTGCTTGAAGGATTTCAAGAAATATAGTTTTCCATATGATGAATAGATCTGTGGAATAGCCTGAACAAAGAGATCATCCAGTCTAAAAACTTAAACGAGTTCAATGCAAAATTTGACCCCGTGAGCATAGCTCATTTCCTGTATATCACAACTAGGTAAGTACAACTATGTCAATACAACTAGGTAAATGGGAAACAAGTGGGGGTGGGGGAGGGTGGGGGGAGAGGGAAGGAGACAACCAGAGGTGGAGGAGGGCAGGGGGGAAGGAGAAAGAGACATGCCTGGCAGTGCTGAGCGTGGTGAGAGATTGAGGAGGGACAGGGGGAGAACAGAGGGGATGGAGGGAGGACAGCGGAAGAAGAGAGGGGATGGAGGGAGGACAGGGGGAGAAGAGAGGGGATGGAGGGAAGACAGAGGGAGAAGAGAGGGGATGAAGGGAGGACAGGGGGAGACGAGAGGCGATGGAGGGAGGATAGGGAGAGAAGAGATGGAGGGAGGACAGGGAGAGCTATGTGCACCACCACCTCCCTTTCAGACACGCTCGTTTCAAACCTAGGGAGGGGCAGAGTGTTTGGACTAGCGAATTGACGGCCATTCCGATTAAGGGAATGCTCCTCCATTTCTTTTGTTCAGTCTAGCTATGCGCTGGGTATCTGGTTATTGCCTGTACTGCATATGTATATAT
>JAGKTI010027464.1:0-13248 GCA_018397915.1 Birgus latro | reverse complement strand
TGCAGTAATACTATGAGCACGGCAAATGTTTAACTGATTTGGAGAGTAAAGCAGTCCTTGGAAGCAAAGTGGCTGGTGGTATGAAGACCTTGCGGGGTAGAATGGTCACATGTGGCTGACCGAAAAATTACAAGAGGACGATGATAGTTTCCATATTTGGGAGTGCCACGAATATCAAGTCATAGGCGTTCACAACTGAAAGTGGAACGTATTCGAGCTAATGAGAATGCTAATGTTATTATAGCCTAATGAAGTGTGCCATGCCACTTACCTGATATTAGCTCACACTGAAAATGATCCATCATATTTCATATTGCGCACGATTACTAGCGCTTTTGAGGCTTTGGACTCTCATGCTTAAGCCTGCTGGGTGCATAGTTTGGTGTTTAATGTTTTCAGCACTATGTCGTCGAATTTTGGCAGAAGTTGCTTAAATAATACCTGTTACTCGCACATACGAGTATACTTGACAGGGATATATGTTGGTCAGTTGCAGCTTTAATAACGTCCGAGATAACCAAGCTTGATGCTTAGTTTGGCAATTTACGACATTTTCGGCGATCTTATGGCGAATTTTGAGAAAAGTCCATCATGAAATATATATGGTATTAATTTTCCCTACGATTTCTACGGTGTGCGTAGGTCCGCTGCAGCCTTAATGGCTCTCGAGGTAACACATTTCTACTGCTCAGTAAGCACATTTCTTGTGCTTAGTTTAGAACCTTTTTAACCTATATGATGGAAAGAATTGAGATATATCGTTTTAATAACACCTATTGCATTTTCATAAAATTTCCAACGATGTACATATATATGTTTCAACTTTGAAGTCGTTGAAACAAAACAGTTTTATGAGTGACTGGTGGACATTTTGGCACTTTGAGGCTTTGTCAACAGCATATTGACGAGTTGTCGGAAAAGTTACCTAGATAACATCGTCAATATCTCAACGATGTACGTACATCCGCTGTCCCTTAAACAATCTACAAAATATCAAGGTTTTGGTGTTCTCTGATGCTTAATTTAACGCTTTTTCTCAGCAATATTTTGATGCATTTTAGGTCCCTGAACTAACACATCAGCCAGACGTCCAAATCGCGCGTGTCGGAACGTATCCGAGGGAACAAAGTTATGTCTTGGGTTCTTTTTCAGCTGTATTTAGCTTTTTTGGGGTAAGGGAGGGGGATGATACGAGAAGAAAGCAAGTCTCATGAGAGTTTCAGAAATGTACGACACGCATTAGCTGGTCATATAGCTGGTAAAGGAACAATGTTTTCATGCTTTGTTTTGGTAAAGGAACAATGTTTTCATGCTTTGTTCTGGTAAAGGAACAATGTTTTCATGCTTTGTTTATGCCCAGCAGAAATAAATCCGAAAACACTAAAAATATTTCCACTAGGCAACATTAGCCAATTTCCCCCCAGCTATTACGGCATTCTAGGCATGTCGGACTATTTTGAAACTGTCATGAGTATTGCCTTCCAGTGCTATCAATCATCCACCCCCCCAAAAAAAAAAGTTTGTAAAAAAGGCCCAAAATACAACCTTGCTCGCTCGGACACGTTCCTCACCTGTGTTGTGGATGCCTGTTCTTTGTTGATCAAAAGGTACAGCAAAATGTGCATGGATAGTATGGTCACAAAGCAAAAGGATATGCGTAGATTTGTGAAAAGCATTTAAATTAGGGAATTTCCAGGTTGTAGACAGCGTGGAAGACCAAGAATGATGGTGGCTTTGTTAAATGACTGAGTGGATAAGCAAAAGTATTAAGGGTGCGGGAGCTGCAGAAAGTGAAGAATTAATGGACCGATGATGTACAGGAGCTGTAACTTGTTTTGCTTTATCAGTTAACCGAATAATCTTCACTCCATAGAGCTTTCGAACTATTTTTGTGTGTGGGAAAATAACAATTGTAGTTATATGTTTTATCTTATTGCAGCCAGTGGATAAAAATACATATATCTGGAGCACACTAGTTCTGAAAAGGAGGGGTGCTTGATCAACGGGCTGGCCAATGAAGCTCTTGAAAGATCGTCGACATTCTACCAAGCGCCGTTGAGACAGAAATTGGGCGCAGGCACAAGGGAACAGACCACCTAATATCTGACTTTCTGAGCCTTCAACCTATGCAGGTTTTCCACCACAGCGAACCTTGGGCTACACTCGACACAGGATAGTCCACCTCCACGACATCGAACAAGAGCCAAGCGCCTTTTCAAGCACGCCACTAAATGTGTGTGTGTGTGTGTGTGTGTGTGTGTGTGTGTGTGTGTGTGTGTGAGGCAGAGCTGAGAATATCGAATGTTTGAATAACGAGTGAGTTGATGTTGTGTTCCACTGAAATGGGCATTTCTTCGGTACTTCTCTTGAATATTTGTTTTTGCGTTACTGCTTCTTGATTCCCTCACCTATTTATTAGGATAAATCGTGTCAGTTGATAGAGAGAATTATAAAAACAGTATTTTTTCACTTAGACATAACATGCAAAACAGACTGTCAGTTACCCGGGTAGAGGACCCACTTTGGGTATGGTCGCAATGCTAAGAAAAATTAAACAAAAAGGCATACACAGATAACGTATGGCTGACAGTGGATGCGTGGATATAACTTACCATATTTGTTTTTTCCATTTAGTACATTCACTGGCATGTTTACAAGATAAAACCTTTAAATAACAAAATGTTAGCATCATTATCTTCTATATGGTGTCATTTGCCATTACTTAAGTACAGTTTTCTAACTCTATGTATAAACAGAAAGAATATGAGGGTGATACTAGTAAAATAACATATCCATAAATATGGAGATTCATATAATTGAGTTGTGGATTATTCGAGAAAATATCCATAGCTTTGTTAATGCGTGAGCAAACCAACTGACATTACATCTAATATAATTGATAATTTAAAAGTGGCATACCGAGGACAGCCTTTTCATAGGTAAGAAAGCTCCTGAAGGTGACAAAAGAGGATGAAAATGAAATATAATGTAGATAGGAGTTTTAAGATGCATGTGAACGGTTGCAGTCTGTGTTTCATATAATCTTGATTGCCAGTAATAACAATCAACAGCTGATATAACGATACATACCAATGTGATGAATGTAGTATAATTATATCAGAAGAACATGCTCATATTTTCAGAGAGGCACACACACATCCAGTTATATTTTGCAGACACTGGTGGCTGTATATACAATAAATACTGTAGTTCAGTGTGCGTATAAGCCAACCGAGTTTATCATTTCATCATCACCGGGCAACCACTATGAAACACTTATCTCTTACACTAATGGAACAAGGAAACTCTGTAGTATCACTCTTCCGTACCAGTTCATTTGCATACACGGCACGTTAACAATACACTTTTTGTTTTGAGGCAAATTATGTTGAAAACATAAAAGACATTGATATACTCGTATCAGAGAGAACAGTAAGATGCAGGAAGCAGATTATATTTGCAGAACTTGTTAGGGAGCCTTCAGTGTACTGCCATATTCGTAACTACTTACAGTACACATCAACCAACACCATGTATACAAGGAGCACTCAGAGAGTACAATGTTTGGACCGTACAGCCGTCGGTCTAACGATCTGTCTGCACGATCAGTGGACACCTGTGGTTATGGTTTATGGTAATTATAGCATTATAGCATATTTCATATAAATATAAAAAAGTATATATATATATATATATATATATATCCAGAGACAGGATCCCATTGGTACCTGGCACGTTCCCGGGTGGCGGATAAGGCTTTGCAGATACAGCCTACGAGGTACTGTCTTAGGCGACACTGACCATGGGACCCTCTATAGATAAATGGGGCTCCACCAAATGTACTGAATCAGGTGGCAAAAAAAATTACATCTCACCAGAAACTATGTGACATAAGATTATTTCTCACAATCTCTCCAACAAAACATTAGTTCTACTGTTAAGGATTTCACGGGCGTTCCCGTTGGATCATTGTTTACTAAAGGTCCAACCGCACTGCTTTCTGTACGTACGGGCAGTGTGCCACCGAAATTAAGTAGGCTCTGTCTCGGCAAATCAGAGACCGGGATGTTAAATAAACTGATATCCATGAAGAACTACACATACAGTGTGAGAACCCTCGTAGATACATGATATCATAATAACTGAAATAGAAAACATTAAAAGGGATATTGTAGGTCTGAGTGAGATGCAGCGAAAGGAAGAAAAACTAATTCAGCTCCAAGACAGCAACAACATATTTTACTACAAAGGAAGGCAAACTACGGTGTAGAATTTCTGATTAACAGAAATCTTGCAGAGAACATTGTTAAATTCAACAGTGTATCTAACAGAGTGACAGAAGTTACACCAGAGTTATTTAAGGACATGCACCGACTTCCCAAAGTTCGGGAAAAAGAATAGAACCATTCTGTTACGACATCTCCCAGATTATGGAAGAAGAGGAAAACAACAAATTAAATAACTGAAAGACAAAACGGTGAAGTCACTGAATTCAGAGATTGGATGGTGAAGAGAGATGAAGAACTCTACAAAGAACTGTCAGCACAAAAGACAACAGTACCAATAGTTAACTTTTGAGTTGACACAGTTGAAATACCTGAGGTAACACCAAAGTAAGCATTTCTCTTCAAAGTAAGAAAAAAGAGAAGGCCCCAGGAGAAAACGGAGTATTAGCAGATTTTCTGCTGGATGCAGGAGTAGAAAAACAAAACATGCTCGCTCATGTATTAACTAAGTGTATATAAAAGAAGAAAATTATCCAAACATGGCGTAAATGCAATTGTTATTTTGCTTTACAAAAAAGGCGACTCAAAAGGTCTTTGTATCTGTTGACCCATTTATTTACTGCCAGTTATTTATAAACTTTTCACTAAAATCCTTACGAACGGAATAACAACAAATTTGAAAGAAAACCAACCTCGTGAACAGGCATGATTCTGGAGCGAGTATTCGACTACTGATCACCTACACACAATAAATCAGATAACTGAGAAAAGTGCAGAATATAAGAAACCACTTTGATTAGGTTCTGTCGATTACGAAAAGACTTTTGATTCAGTGGAGCACATAGTAATTATAATTTCACTGTGAGAACAAGAAGAAAAGAAGAACATTGTAAAACTTCTCGAAAACACATATAAAGAGGGAACTGCCACAGGTACAGTACATAAAGACTCGGAAAAAATTAAGATTGAGAAGGATGTGCGTCAGGGAGATAGAATTTCACCAAAATTATTTGCAGCATGCCTAGAAAGTATTTCGAAAAAGGTAGACTGGGAGAACAAAGCAGTAAACATAGATGGAGAAAATCTAAACAATTTTAGATTTGGAGATGACATTTCCAATTCTCAGAAGTATCGGAGACATTGCAAGAAATGTTTAACAGCCTAAATAAAGAAAGTCACAGTGTCTGCCTAACGATGAACCGGAGTAAAACTAATGATTAAGCCAAATACACCAGTGAGCGACATCAGAATAAACGAAGAAATTCTTGATGAAGTCGAAGGGTACTAACTAACGAAAGCCCATGATAGGGAAAGAAGAAGACGCATGACAACTGAATGCAAAGCTTTCGGTTCACACAGACATCATGAAAAGTACCTTGCCAAAATGTATGAAACAAAAAGTATTTAATGAATGTATAATCCCAGGCATGATATACAATATGGTTGTGAGACCTGGTAACTAACAAAACCAATGGAAAACCATCTAACCTGTTCTCAGTGAGGAATTGAAAGTATAATGTTGGGAATATCTTTAAGAGACAGGAAAAGATTAATTTGGATGAGAGAGCAGACTAAAGTCAAAAACATTATAGAAGCTGTAAAAGAACAGAAATGGAGGTGGGTAGGTCATATAGCAAGAATAGGAGATAACTGATGGGGCAAGAGGCTGACTGATTGGACTTTGAAAGATTGTATGCATACAAGAAAAAAGGCCAAACAGGGGATGGAGAGATGAGATACTAATGTTTGCAGGCAAAATGTGGCAGAGATTGGCTCAGGCAAGGAATTCGTGGAGAAGGTTGGGGGAGGCCTTTGTTCGGCAGTGAATTTCCAATGGCTAATGGTAGAGAGAGAGAGAGAGAGAGAGAGAGAAATATGATCTCTTTACGACAAACTTCATTACATTGCTCCGAAATTGATGAGCAACGTGTCTGAACACGACACGTGTGGAAGATCCTCAAGACTGAGCATCTGATCCTTCCCAGTGTCCTACACTTTGACTGATTATGCTCAGATTAGAAATACTTCATCATTAGAATCAGTTGTGTTTAAAATGACTTTGTTTTGTGACCTGGACCATTGGCCAATTGTTTTGGAAATGGAATAGTTTCACTCTTCACTACCCTAATCCCTTTCACCAGGTTTTCTCTAGGTCGAATCAAACCTTTCTGAGTTCAAGGGCAAACTTTTACCCTTGTGACTTTTACTTTGACTGATTGTTATCGTCCGTCTTTAGCAAAGTTAGTCGATAATAATTCTTAAAACTGAATTACTCCACCCTTTCCTGCCCAATATCCTTTCCACTAACTATGCTCGAAATTGCATCAGAATAGACGTATTGCCGGTTCTGGGTAAACATGGCAAGTGCACTCTGCCATGTACTTAGAAGCTTACGGTATATGTATCTTTTAATTTATCAGTTGCAATGATCAAGACGTGATAACTTTAATTCTTGATGGAGGGAAGCAGCCGCCATAATGGCGATGACGTCAGAATTCATACTGCAGACGACACTCCAACCCATCACACAATACATTACCAGTAACAGTGATAACAGCTGTCATGATATTTACCGACATGGCCACCGTAGATCCAAACTACCCACTTCAGGTATTTGGGAAGGAATACTTTTCATTGTGTGAATGGGTGGTACCTGTTAGGTACGTAAATTGTGGTGAAATCGACAAAAAGTACCTTACAGCTACACCATTCCCGGGCGGTGCTCGTGCCTCGTGAGGTGGAATTTGTATAATGTATGGCGTACAGTATCAGTTGCAGTTTATATTGGTATTATGCTCATGAATATTTAATATATGACATCTTCATTATTAATTTTCTGAAAGAACAGTTTCAATGAGTGACTCTAAACTTGACCGTAAAGTACCTTCAGGAGGGTGCGACGAAATACCGAATCGGCGGTCATTTACCGAATCAACACCAAATTGGCACTTTTAATTGGTAAGTGTTATAGATTTTATCACCATAGTGTTTCATACTCAACTAATTATCTGAAATCCGGTCAAATTTTGTGTGTTTAATTTTACTTAAAAAAAAAATCCGGATTCACAGCGAAAACGCGCTAAAATTAGCGAGTATTTCTCCTTTAGCCCAGCAACTTGCCTTGGCAGACTTTTGCCTTGAATAAATATTAATTTAACATACAAATGCATTTATTTGCACTTTAAATCAGTATTTGTGCAAAATAGACGTGTTGACGATCTAAAGTAGAAATACTCGCTAACCTTAGCACGGTTTTGCTCTGACTCGTACTTTTCTATTAACAGTTAAATTAAGCTACAGTTTTTTGACCGAATTTCAGATAATTAGGTGTATATGAACCTATATGGTGAAGAAAATAATATTTTCACAACAATAAAAACTGCATTCCAGCACTGGGAACTTCCGACGAGCAGCCAACCACCACTGCTTTCGTTTATTCTTAATGGCTGGTACACAGAGTTATAATTTCCCTGGTGTGCTTTTGTCTGTGTACTTACATATTGAACCGAAACACTAGCAATTATTCCTCTTCTCATTGGGCATTCTTGGAGGTCAGAAATAAGCACATTGTATGCAGGCTAAACGTAAACAAAAGGGACTATGCTGCCTCGGTGTGAGAAGTGACGTCACGACCAATCAGAGGCCGTTTCAGATTCACGTGATTTTTCAGCTACGTTATTATTTTTTCATGTAGCTGCACATTTTTTTTTTAAATTGTTAACTTAGTTATTTTCTGCGTATTTTTTACCTATACATGTATCTTACTTTTAAAAATTTTTGACCAGAAACACGTCTATTGTCTGAGCTGGCCTTCTCCTTGGCCTACTACCTATGACCTCTTTCATAAATCAAGTGATCACCTGTGGAGAGGATAGAGAGCTAGAAACTAATGAGCAGATTGTATGTGAGTGGAGGGGGAAGAGGGAGAGGGAGGTCAAGGATGAGATGGAGGGATAAAGTGGATAGGGATATGAGAGAGTGGGATGTGAGCTGGGGAGAGGGTAGTGAAATGGTGGGGAACAGGGCGACATGGAGGCGATTTGTTTTTGGGCCATCTTTGCAGGATTGAGGCGTCTGGCAATAGATAGATAGACATACCTGTTCCATTATGCAAATATGGTGCAGTTTTTCATAACCATGGTAAAAACAGATACATAGGCAGACAGACTGGCAGACGGATAATCATACCGGACCAAGCACATCCCTCGCACTTTCACCCGCAGGAATAATACCCTGTCTGCTACCGCCAGAGTATCCTTTTCACTTATGGGTTGACGTGTGTACACTCTTCATTTTAACTTGGCCGAAAACGGTCATCTCTCCATTTCGAATGTTGTGCTGTAGCAACTGATTAACAATAAAATATGGTAGTGGTCGCAAAGAAACACTGCCTTGTGGATCTAGAGCGACAGTATTCTTTTAATGACATTGAGCTATGGGAAATAACCAGCAAAAAAGACAAAATCTCCTCCCCAATGCGGTTGAGGAACTATAGTAGTGATAGGTGTTAACTGGAGGAAGGAGCGTTATCAGCTTGAGCCGCAGACTGTCCCGTGTTGGCATATTGCACATCACGTCATCCCAACACCACTGAGCTCACCAATAACAAGGCACAGTACACATTTCACTTCCACCATCCTCCTTCACCCTCATTCCCTCCTCACTCTGCTTCTATTCCTGCCTCTCACACCCTCCTCACACTTCTCTATTCCTGCTTCACCTTGCCTCTCACTCCACCTCTGTTCTTGCCTTACTCTGCCATTCACTCCCGCATCACCCTGATTCTCACTCATTCCTCACGCAGCTTTCCGCTCCTACCTCACCTGGCCTCTCACTCCTACCTCGTCCTGTCTGTAATTCCTGCCTAATTCTGCCTCACTTACTTCTCAGTCAAGCTTCAGCCTTCCTCTCGCTTCTGCCTCACCCTGCCCCTAACTTCTAAGTTCCGAATGAGAACAGGTATGTGCACTGCTGTACGAACTCGGACCCTTCTCACGCAAGGTGGCTAGTGAAGTGAGATCGGGGGCAACTGTGGGGGTTTAAGCAGTTTCCACGGTTACTCCTGCTCCAGCCAGAGCCTAGTGCATTATCTTAATCAGTTCGGATGATCCTTCACATTAATTCCATCCATACTATAACGATACGAAGGTGAATATGTTTCTGTATTTTCTCCGAATTCGCCTCATTTATTAAAATATCCACTTTACTTTCTTCTTGTTTTTAAGAAATGTGTGAGCACCCTCAGGCACAAGGTCTAGGCCTAACAAGTTTTATTTTCCTGTCAGCCAGTGACGTCCCAGATTCTCTCCACTCACCTGCGCGGGAATTTGAAATGTTCAGACCTGTTCTTATTTGGATTTTGCTTACTGCTTCCTCAACCTGCCTCTCACTCCTGCCTCACCCACCCTGCCTCTCATTCCTGCTCACCCACCCTGCCTCACTCCTGCCTCACCCACCCTGCCTTTCATTCGTCTCAACCACCCTGCCTCTCATTTCTGCCTCACCCACCCTGCCTCTCATTTTTGTCTCACCCACTCTGCCTCTCATTCGTCTCACCCACCCTGCCTCTCATTCCTGCCTCACCCACCCTGCCTCTCCTGTCTCACCCACCAAGCCTCTCACTTCTGCCTCACCCACCAAGCCTCTCACTTCTGCCTCACCCTCCCTGCCTCTCACTTCTGTCTCACCCACCCTGCCTCTCACTCCTGTCTCACCCACCCTGCCTCTCACTCCTGTCTCACCCACCCTGCCTCTCACTCCTGTCTCACTCACCCTGCCTCTCCTGTCTCACCCACCCTGCCTCTCCTGTCTCACCCATCCTGCCTCTCCTGTCTTACCAACCCAGTCTCTCACTTCTGCTTCACCCACCCTGCCTCTCACTCCTGTCTCACCCACCCAGCCTCTTCTGTCTCACTCACCCTGCCTCTCCTGTCTCACCCACCCAGCTTCTCACTCCTGTCTCACCCACCCTGCCTCTCACTCCTCACTCACCGACCCTGCCTCTCACTCCTGCCTCACCCACACTGCCTCTCACTCCTCGCTCACCCACTCTACCCCATCCTCCTGCCACACTTTGTCTTCTGTCAACATCTGCCGCTGAGAGAAGACTGAAACACTTAAGGTCTTTCTGGTTTGAATGAAATTTTGTGAGCTAACAGGAACAACATAAACAGGGCTGGAAATGAGGATTCGCGAGTTTTGCGCTACGTTGTGAAAATATCAACAATGATAATTTGCTTACTGTGGGTATGAAAAGCATTAATGAGTTAAGTATCAACTGAAAATAGCAAGACTATAGCAAGTACTAGCACTAGCTGAACTGCATTATACTTCGATAAAGGCGTTAACAACAACTACAACAACAACAATAATAATAATGCTATAATAATCTTTCAGTTATAGTACGGTTGTAGAGTACAGTGTATGGGAGGCTTCTTTTTCCTAAAGAGAGCAAAATCAATCCATATTATTCTGCCCAGTACGATAGCACTGACGTTTTTTTTTTTCTCTCTTTTTAATGTGTCCGACTCTGGGCAATGGCTTTAGGACCTATCCCAAGGCCCAGTAGTCCTCCTACACACCTCCACATGTCACCACTCGGCCCTAACACCCACCGTCCATATTGAATACATGTTAGGGCTCTCTCGTACAGGACTGGTGTACTGGTATTAGCGGAGGTATTTTTACGACGTGTCGGCGGGTCTTCTGGTAGATCAGTAAAGCCTGATTTTTATGAAAATTCAATTCCTTGAACTGTTCCCTGTCCCAGCCAGGATTCGATACTGGGTCATAAGGACTGCAGGCCGCCTCGCTTCCGATTCACCCAAAGCTTTCCGCTCTTAAAGTAGTAATACAGTAAAGGAATTGTTGTCTTGTCAAAATAATGCTGAACTCAACACTACAGTGTCAAAGTCATGAGTATCAATTGACTGATATCACAGATAAATGAGCTGTTTCATCACTGACGCAAAGGAAAAAAATGGCAAAGTAGAGCACGGCATAATATTATGCTCTACCATACCCACTACATGGTGGAGACCGTATTGTATTTCCTTAGTATATTTCTTTCTTTTTCAAATGCTCTTTATGTTGATGCCATCTTTCACTTCTTCATGGGCTCATTTAGACTTGGAATAATTGTTCCTTTGCCAGGTACTGCTGCAAACGTCTTCCTTTTCCTTTCTGCTTTTCACTTTTCAATCTTCCTTTTTTTCCTTTTTATTTGGACGTTTCAGAAGGCTTAATGGGATTCAAGAATATCCCATAACAAACACAGATATTTAAAGGCAGTAGTAGTAGTAGCAGTAGTAGCCAGGCTTATCGGTATATTATTCCAGGGAAATTTGTGCCTCCGGGCAGTTCCTCCGTCCGCGTGCATCTGCGCCTAAACTGGAAGGCATCCCGCTCCAGTTCTCGCATATATAATGAAATAGGATGAAATATATCCGTTGAGTTAACTAACCATTGAAAACAGCTGTGTACCGTAGCCGTGTGAACATGGGAATGTGTGCAATCTTTAATATTATTCATCACATCATAAGAAATTTTATCTAATATATGAAGTTAGCATCAGGGTCTTGCAATGTTATATGTCTATGTTAATGCTGTTGTTCAACATAACATGACAGGTGTATATATTTTTAATACTTAGATTGCATTACTGTAACCATAGGCCTTCCATATAGCTTGACGTATTGTACGGAATAAATATAATTATATGGCCGAAGGATAACTATGGTAACAGATTGAATTCAGTGGAATATGCCTATACCGCTTCACTTTAGATCAAGCTGCATGCGTGTCAGGTGCATAAATATATACCTAATGAATGGAAGCATTCGATCCTGTTTACATTTAGAAATTTCAGTTATTGCACAACGGCTACTTTGTATTCTCCTCCATTCTTAATGACACTATATTTTTTAGTACAGTCATGAACTAGAGGAGCCTAGCCTTGGGCCCCTACACTCTGAGGAAGATAATATCAGACTGGCTGCTGCCGCATAAGCTTGCATACAAAATAATGTATTTATGCATGTGTATGCATTTGCAAGTAAGCAGGTGCGTATGCATACGTTTGAATATGCACGTGTATACATATGCTACACATAGTATATTTATGCTATTTTATTTGCATGCACATATGTATAAGCAAAAATATCATTACATTTTTGTGCATGCCTGTATATTTAGACGTTAATTCACACACGTAAATAATTGTTTTTCGAAGACTCTGGTAACAGAATACAACCTTTTGTTTCACTTATGTAGTGTCCCAGTGGCGGACCCTAGCATCGTCAATGACGTTGGGAAGTCGGTCAGAATTTGGAGAGACTTATTATGAAACTATACATTTCGGTCTTCAAGATATTCCGGCCAATTGGAAGTCGGTCACTTTGTGGGACCGGATCCGCCCTTGTATCAGCAGAACTTAGCAAACACTGCTTGTTCCGATACCCTCTCCCCATTGAATGTTGTTGTTATTGTTATTGTTGCTGCTGTCGTGCTCCCAGGCTTTCGAGTATCTGAAATGTTATCCTGGTGCGGGCTTAAGCTTAATTTTTGGGGACAGGGAAGTAGGTGAAGAATGTTTTGACCAGACAGTGAAGCCGTCCGATTATATTGTTGCCTCTATCCTGCACATATCCCCACTGATGTGTAATGCATGTTGTGAGAGGCTTGTTTTAGTAACATTAACATGCGTGTTACTTCCTAATCGCAAGTCTGAATAGCTGTTTTCCCACGCTTGTCTCATCTCAGACACAATAATATTTGTCATGAGTGCCCTTACACTGTTATTTTCATTCTTCTCACCTCATCACTTTCCGTTACGTCGGTCTCGTGTCATATTGTTTCATATTTTTTTTTTTTTTACTTCACCGATATGATAATTCTTTCATATCATCCGCCGAATTTGTATAGCATCACCAGTCTCTAATCACCTGCAGTATTGTTTCCATGTAGGCTGATTAGTTTGGCAGTCACTAATTACCTGTTTTCGTAACGTACCACGCCTCCTTGG
>JAGKTI010027463.1:0-11887 GCA_018397915.1 Birgus latro | reverse complement strand
TACCGTTTTTATCAAGAAGAGGAACAGTGTAGATGAAGGTCGCAGACGATATGTCTTAACATGCATATAAATATAAGATGCTTTTTTTTTTTTTACAGTAATTCTTAATTTTTGCAGTTCGTAAATAAAAATATAAATCTAAAGTTAACGAATCTGTGGAGCATTCACACGTATGGAAGTCAGCACAAAATCATTAAACATTTTCAGATTAATTGTGTAATGTTACGGTATACTGGGAGGTACAATATTATTTGTCCTCGCTGATTTTCATAGATTTTATGGCTTAGTATTTTCCAAGTTATTAACGAAAAAAAAAATCATTTTTTGCGGTCGTATAATTTTATGAAGTTAAATACACTGAACAATAAAAAGGGAAGCACACCATAAGAAGGAAAAAAACATTTAATGTAGACAGTCCTTTAATCATCTGCGCAAAAGTGATACGCAAAATCATAAATTGAGAACTATATAAAACGTTTTTTTTTCTTATCACTTACCCTGATCTTGTAAATAATGTGGTAGAAAGGGATTATTAAAATATTTGGAACTTAGGGGGTCGCCATGACCGAAAGTATAAATAACAATGACATAAATGCTGGCGGGACAGAGAGAAGCTTCGTCGTTGGGAAGTGGGAGTAGGCTTGTGAGAGAGAAGGCATAGATTTAAATAAAAAGGCTGGCGAAGGAAGACAAGAAAAGATGAGAGAGGAATGGGAGAGGTGTGAGAACAGGAGTGGAGCAAGGAAATACATTAGGGAGTATGTACGTAGCTGTGTGTAAGGAGGGACACAGATTTAGACAGAGGAAAGAGATGAGTAGTGTATGCGAACTGCCATTACAGTTTATTATTTTCCTCATCGATTCTTTCTACTGTGGTATGCTACTTGTCTCTATAATGGGAACGCTTTCATTCGGAAGTGGCCGGGAAGTAATCGTCTCCATGTCTCCCTTTCATCCCCCTACAAGCTACCCAATCTTCATTCGGCACCACCCTCCACTTCGTCTCTCCAGCATCCTCGGTCTCCCTCTAACTCATCCTCAGTTTCCCTCCACTTCACCTCGGTCTTGATCTCTCCCTACTCTATCTACACCATTCCTTTGCCTCATCCTTGGTCTCCCCCTCACATACACTCTCCTCGTCAGTCTCTCACTCTCCATGTTCTAAACCATTTCAGCGTACACCTTGTAACAATTTCCCGCGCATCCACATTAACATCACATCTCTCCCAAACTTCCGCATTTGTCTGTCTCTCCACCTTTTGCCTTTCTACGTTTTGTGAGGCCTCTGTCCACACCGTGCTAACCTTGCAGCAAAGTCCAGGCTTCACTTCGTTTCATTAGTGTGGAGATCAAAATAGCCTACCGATATGTTCACCTGCTTATTTCATGCCTGCACACTCGAACACGCGTTCCATAATGTATCCTTCCTTGCATTTCATCCTCTCAACCCCTTTGCTTGCTTATCTTTCTACCTAGATAACTAGGTATCATTCAGCCTCACTGACTCCGTGACTTCATTTCTTTCGAAAACCATACGTTCATTCTTTACTATATTCACTTTCAAATGTCGTTTCTTACACTCCAAACTCATTCAACAATCAAGCTTTGCAATTCCAACTCGTCTTCACTTAACTGGACAGTAGCCTCTCATCAGCAAACAACAATACAGACAATTTCCAAACACTACCCTTTCTCATTTAAGACACCGGTATCCACTGCCTTCCCGAGTATTTCTTTTCTATTTGTTTCCCCGCCTAATGATAAAGTCAGGAAGGCTGGAAAAAGTAAGGGACATGAAACGCAATTAAGCGAGAATTATCAACAGCGTACACAGGGAAATGAACCAGACTCTCATACCTCTGGAAAACTGCCTCTGTCCTCACAGGCTTAGCCATCTACAAATTTAATATAGATGTCCATCATTTTGCACACCAGGTAGAGGTGCCTTGCCAAGTGATCTTCCTTAGGCAGCCTAATCCATCCAATCAACTCTGTCCTCTTTCAGTTCCCTGTTCTTATCAACTTCCATACCTTGCTTTCATGCACACTCATTTACTGTATCCATCCATCTTCTGGGCCTACCGCGTCCCTCCCAGCCTTTTCACCACCCCATTTACATCCATTCCCTCCATATGTCCACACTGTCTAAGCACTCTGCGTTCTCATCTCACATTCATACGTTAAGGGCACAGATACATTCATGCAATCCTCTTGCAGTCCCCAAACTTGGATCTGTTTAGATTAATGTCTTCATCCTATTTACGCCTTAGCTTTCGTACGTGATACCTGCTTTCTTGTTCATATTAAGAGTTTCTAGTTTGCAAAATCTTTCATCTCCAAAAATTAACAAAATTTTGTCAGCAATGTCTAACGGCAAAAAGAACATGAGTGGACACAGTGCCCAGCGTAGGCAGGCTGCCTATTTCAAACAGCTCCGAGACCACTGGGAAAGCATCAGTGGCTCGGAGGCCCGACACCGCTCCCAAAAAGTACTCCAACTAGATGAAGAAGCCATTGATCAGCTCGCTCAGGGGCTGGCACAGCTAGCTATCCCCCGCATACAGGAGGCGGTGAGGGTGACGGTGACGGGCAGAGGGCAGCACAAGGCCACATGCGTTAACTTAAACCAAATGATAAATATCAATTTGGTTAACACCACCTTGCTCTCTGCCTCTACCCACCTCTCTACTCCAACCCCCTCCCTCTCATCCCACTCCTGCTCCTCACAACGCCCTGGGGCTTTCTCCACGACTCCTGGCGAGGCTAAAGCCTCTCGTGAGGCTGGAGCCTTTCCCCAAACTGGAGCCTCTTCTATTGCCGAGGCCGCAACTGAGGCTGGGGCCTCTCCAGAGGCTGGGGTCTCTCCCCTGGCCAAACTCGCATCCGAGGTTGGGGCCTCTCCTGTAGAAGCCTCACCCGAAGATGGAGTCTCTCCTGTAGTCGAGGCCTCATTCGAGGTTGGAGCCAAGGCCTCACCCGAGGATGGGGTCTCTCCTCTGACTGAGGACACATCTGAGACTGGGGCCTCTCCTGAGGCCAGTGCCCCCTCCGATGCCCGGGCCTCCTCCGATGCCAGGGCCTCCTCCAATGCCGGGGCCTCCTCCGATGCCAAGGACTCCTCTGATGACGAGAACTCCTCCTTTCCTGATGATTCTTCTGACGCAGAGGACTCCTCCGATGATGAGGACTCCTCCGATGATGAGGACTCCTCCGATGATGAGGACTCCTCCGATGCCAAGGATCCCTTCGATACCAAGAACTCTTCCAGTGCCAAGAGCTCCTTGGATGCCGGGGCATCTCCCGATGCAGGAAGTTTTCCAGACACTGAGTCTCAGTGCGAGGCTGTGGACTCTGCAGTCTCCTCCGTCTTCTCGTCGTCAGTCATAGATCTAAGTCAGCCCCCCCAGGTGACCCTCAGCTGTGAGAATGACAGGTGCTGTTGCTGCCGCAGGACCAACTACAACTTTCACATTAATATCAAAATTAGATTCAAAGAAGTGAGCACCAGCAAGTCTCCTTCCTGTAGGCGAGAGAAGTGAACTTCCCTCTGTAGGGCCAAAAAAAATGCACTTTTCCTCCTGCAGAGGAGAGAGATATCCTTTCTCCCTCTCATACGGGAGAGATAGAACTCTTTCTCGCTCCTGTAAGGAGAAGAAAGTGTACTTCTCCCTCATTTCAAAGTTTATTCTATTTCGCCACTGTGGTAGAAGGATTCAGGATTATAATTAAGCTCAAAGATGTGATATGTACCCTCGATGAAAAAAAAAGAGTATCGGCACCCTGGAGTCGGATAAGATGTGAAATGCTTCGTCTCTGGTTCAGTCGGTAGTGCTGACATGCCTGCTTAAATCACAAAAATGGTTGATTTGCATTAGTACAATGTTACTATGACGAATCCGGCTACATGACTGTAAAATATTAGGTAACAACACAAACGAAGGATACAAAGCAACATAACCGTGTCATTTCCCGTAAATCATCATCCGCGTATCAAAAGGTCTCACACTGAAAGGGTGCTGTTTTTTTTTTCGAGGGTACATGTACTGTAGCTATAATGACTGGCAGAAAAGGATTCAGGATTAAAATTAAACTCAGTAATGTGAAACACACACACACACACACACACACACACACACACACACGCACGCACGCACGCACAAACACACACCATGGGCCTATCGGGCCGCTCAGCACTTGCTCCTGCACAGACACAGGAGACTGCACTGGAAGAACTATCAAACTATTTACGAAATGTCTCAGAGCCTGAAAAATGCAATAATAATTAAAATAAATAAGAAAGGAGACTTGAAAGATCTTAAAAACTACCGGTCAATCAACATGTTGTCAGTTATATACAAATTATTCACAAAGATCATCATAAATTGAATTTTAGACGTGCTAGACTCTAACCAAACTAGGGAACAAGCAAGCTTTCGAAGTGCATTCTCAACCATCCCCCACATAAATACAATAGATCAAATAACTGAGAAGACAAATGAGTAAAGGAAACCTTTGTGTATGGCTTTCATTAATTACGAAAAAGCCTTCGACTCAGTAGGAACAACAGAAGTACCGAGTGCAATACGTAAACAGGGTGTAGATCAATTCTGCTGTACAATACTGGACGACATACAGTGATGGAACAACGACCACTAAGCTCCAGACAGATACTGGAAACATTCAAATAAAAACTTACGTAAGACAGAGCGATGCTGTCTCACCAAAGCTGTTTGCAGCATGTTTAGAAAATTATTTAGAGAGCTTAACTGGAGTAATATAGGGATTAAAAAGGGAGATGAATATCTCAGTCATATACAAAAAATATATATATATATTTATTATCCTCCTAACTACGATGTACTTATTATCCCCCTAACTACGATGAGGTAACATTGTATTTTTGTTACCATTACATATTTTAGTACCTAAGCAACATGTAAGTAGCAATTACAGCAATAACAACAACAACAACAATTATGGTAGTAATAATAATAATAATAAAAGAAGTCATGTTAGAGAAGATGATGCGAGACAGTTTACTAGAAATGATACTGCACGCTTTTTATGAAGGAAGAAAATGAATGAACAAAGCTCTTCTCAACGTGACCATCAATACATACACATGCTTACCCTTCCCATAGCAACTTGTCCACTTGCTTCATCTCTACTCTGGTCACGTTCACCCATTTGTTGACTTATTCTCCAGCTCCTTCCTCCCACCCCTTCAGTGTTACAACATTAGGGAGCAAGGGCGAACTTTACATCTAAATCCACGCTATTTTTTTGCATCATAGATTTAATTCACCAACATATACTCTAATACCACGGTAACCCAAACCTCAATCACATGGTTGAAACTGACAAGCTAGTTCTTGATATTTGTTCTGATCCCGTCGATACGATTAGAAACAGCCCAGAATTAAATAAAGACCCCATTAGAATATCTCTTTCTCTGAGGCAAAGTCTTTCGAACCTTCTTCTGTTACCCCAAGGTTTTCTATAATTCAACTTTTGAGGGTTACCTCATACTGTGATGGTTTCTGTAAATGCCGTGTGCTTCAAGATGGCTAGAACTTTAAATGATATTGCTACATTCTGTGTGTGTGTGTGTGTGTGTGTGTCCGTGCGAGCGCGATGCATATTATTCATATTGTTTTAATAGTAACAGTTTGTATCAATAACATACCAGTGAAAATAAAAATGTAATGTGTTGAATAAATCGCCAAGGAAGAGATGTCACGGAATTCTAAAGCCAGGTTAGAATGCGAGACTAAGTGTCTGAATTGGGTGTTAACACCATCTTTATCTAATCTTATGAAGGGCGGCAATCAGGATGAGAAAACCTACGCTATTTACCAGCAGTTAAATTTCTGTTCTTGTTTAGCAGAGTACGATAACGGGAGAAGAAAAACTCCTTCAGGTCAGTGATGTCTTTATACAAGTATTCTTGCTACTATCACACGATTTATTCAGCCTCGTGCGTGCTGGGGAGGGAAGCCTTCATGTGGTGGCACCGATATAACAAGCCGACTGGTTATACAAAAGTCCCTCAGACATACCCCTAACTCCCGAAAAGTGGTTGGTAGAGTGTAGGAGATGGGCAACTTAGGCCTGCAGTCCACCGGGCTCATGTTTCAGATGAGCCTGTGACCACAACAGCAACATCAACAGTCAGATGAGGGAGACGTCTCGCAAGAAAGTTACCAGAAATATTACATTATCCGACTCATTACGTCAACTTTTATTTTAGTCTTGCAGCCCCGGGCCACTTTGTTTAAGTTAGGGGAGACCTCACAGTGAACGTTTCGTTTAAAAAGATTAACTGTCATAACCATAAATTTTACTTAAACGTATATCCTTCTGACTTGGGAAATGAAAAGAAGCAAAACGAAATGGAGCCTTGTTTGTCCTGACGTCACACTTCTCTGCTTCTCCCACCTCCTTCCGTCGCCACAGCAATATCACATCCTGTCATTTACCATTCCCTGCGCCACTGCCTCTCTGCTGTCTATCGCTGTCACGTATTGTCGGTCACTTTCATCCTTCCTTCCTTTTCCATCTATTATCTGTGCCTGTCACTTGGGATTTGTTAAGCGTCATATTCACAGTTGCCTTCCTTCCCCCCGTGGTTTAACGCGGTACTTGCCATTTAGGATTCTGTTGGTGTTATTTTTTGCTGTTTCCGGCCTACTTTCTTTCATATCTCCTGCATCCATTCAATCAGCATTCATTCATTCATCCATTCATCGGTTCAGTCATTCATCCATTCATTCATTCATCCATTTTTTCCTTTAACAATACCCATTTCAGTTATATTGTCAGTAATTTCCTCGGACATTTTTCTTCCTCCCCCCCCCTTCCTCTTCCGATAACGCTCTCCACTGTCACCTATTATCTGTTAATCCCTTTCACTTCAATGACGTGTTTTTTTCTTTATCTTTTCTCATTCTTCTTGTCAGATGATTTTATTCATCCCCAGGAAGAAAGCGATTAATGAAGGCTATCTCTAACCCCTCCAGTTCAAAAAATCTTTCTTAAACTAATACAGTCGTCTGGAGGCTGCAAGAATAAATTGAAAAATACGTCGCCAATTAAGAATAAACAATACGGCACCGGAATCTATGGAATAACTCCCTTTCCAATCTCATCATCTGATATTGCCTTTGTCACTTAAGACTGTGTCACTATTAGTTAGCTTCCTTCTCCCTTCCCTGTATGTCCGTCAGTACGGATTCTGTTACTATCACATTCTCAGTCGCTCTCCTTCCTTTTTCCCTTCCTTCCTTCCCCTGTGCCTCCAACCATCTCTCGTCACTATGATTTTTTCCAGCACTGTAGTTATTATCACGAACTTACGTGTCTGTTGTCACTATCCCATTCTGTCACTGTCTCTCTCGATGCTTTGTCACTGTCATTAGCGCATTCTGCAACTCACATCCTATTAGTCATTTATTCTATCACTCAGGTTCCCTCTTTGCCCCATTTCGGACTCTCATTCACTCTCATATATTTCCCATCATCAGCTCCACCTGTCACACACACACACACACACACACACGCAGCATCCGTGACTGTTCTTACGCGCACCATCAACCTTCACAGACCACGCACTTCCTTAGTTGCTCCCACGGTTTTATCAAGAACACCTACCTTTATTTTTAAGTGTCTTTTTATCTCGACATGGAAGAGAGCCTGAGGGTGTTCCTGTTCCTGGTTTATCAAAATGAAGGGTAAGGTAGTTGTAAATGAGGGAGGAAGGAAGTGAGGAGGCGTTCGTAAAAATAATGGCTGTATTTTCAAGGTGTTTGTATTAGTGTATTTAGAAGTATTGGCATTTAAGGGGTGATCCCGTCTCAGTGTCCGTGTTTCAAATGTTCATATCAGAGAAGCGTTCGCATATCAGAGACGTTTGTATTTAAGTATTCGTGTTTTCGGAGGGGTCGTATTTTAAAGGAGATGGTATTTTAAGAGTTTATAAGGGGAAATTGAACTTCAGAGGTACTGATAATTAAGAGATCTTTATATGTTCTAGGTGTTTGTAGTTTAGGTGATCGCGCTTTTGAGGTGTTCGTGTTTTATGTGTCCTTCTATAGAGGTCTTCGTTTTTCAGCGATGTCCGTATTTTAGGCGTCCCTGATATAAAAATGTCCGTAGTATCAAGGTGCCTGTAATATAGAAACATCCGTATTACTGGAATGTCCGCAGTTCCTATGTTAAAGAATAATTAGGATTATAAAGAATGATCGTATTAGAAGGGATCTGGAACCTTTGTAAACCATATAATACAATGGACTTGGGGCTGGAAAATATAAAGTAAAAAATAGAGATAATCGTAGTGAATGAGTTTAAAATACAGGTGATGTGGTTTGTGGTCGGAAATGCCAGAGGGATGGGGGGGAGGGAAAGTTGATGAGGGTAGGGTGGAGGGGAAAGAAGGGAGGGGGGAGGGGAAAGACTGGAGAGGTATATAAGGGAAATAGGATACAGAAAAGCAGCAGAAGAGATGGGGAGAGACGAAAGAGGAAGAAAAGGAACAGGGAGGAGGAAAGGGAAGGGATAAAAAAGAAAAAAAAGAAACGGAATGGTGGCCAAAGAAGTGAAGAGCGGGGGGGAGGGAGAAAAGAAGGGGGGAGAAAGGAGGAGTAATAAGAAGAGAAGGGGAAGAGAATGAATGGGAAAGAGAAAGGAGAGGAAGGAGAAGGGAGGGGGAAAAGAAGGGTGGGGGAAGAGAAGGAAGAAGGGGACAGAGACAAGCGAGATGGAAGATTTAAGAGATGGGAGGGAGATGCTAAACAGGAAACAGATAAGGGAGGAAATACTGAAGAGCAAAAAAGTTTATAGAACAGAAGCAAAACAAATAACTGAGGAAAGAAGATGAGATTAATATGCCCAAGGAAAGAAAAAAAGTATGAGAAACTGAGACGAGGAACACAAGCACAAAATAGTGATCGACAAAATGATAATAACGAAACAGAGAAAGAAATTACAGAAAAAGGAAAGCAAGATTATGTGTGATTTGAAGAACAAGGAGCAACGAGAAGAATGATGGAAAACAGTCCGATCATACTGGTTTCGGCCAGATAATGTTACAGGGAAACTCTCGGTAGGTCAGCGGGAAGAAATTATACGAGAGAGAGAGAGAGAGAGAGAGAGAGAGAGAGAGAGAGAGAGAGAGAGAGAGAGAGAGAGAGAGAGAGAGAGAGAGAGAGAGAGAGAGAGAGAGAGAGAGAGAGAGAGAGAGAGAGGATGAAAATGAAAAAGAACGGTAAAGAAGGAAGGATGCAAAAAGAGATAGCAGTGAAATAATGGGCAACAATAAGCAGGGTAATGAAAAAGCCGAGGATGAGAGGATGGAAAACAAAGACAGAATACCATGGACAGCATAGCAAGAAAGGGACAGGACTGCTAAAAAGAGTACGGGAGCACAAAAAAGACATGGAACAGCTGACAAAAAGGAAAAGGATGAAACGATGAGTAAGGCAGCACAAAAAGTAATGGAGAGACGAGGTGGAGAGGGATAATGATAAAATGAAAATGATGATAATTCTAATAAAAATAAATAAATAATAAAAACAACAGCAGCAGCAACAACAACAATTAGTACGAATACAATAAAAAGGATGTAGGAAAACACAAAGCAAGAGAAATAATAACAGGATGGAAGTATAAAAATGGAGAAGGATTATAATGAATGTGACCACAAAAAGAGATGGAAGAAAAGCAAAGTGTGGCGGAGAACGAAGGGGAGGTGCGTTGAGGGAAGCGGACGATGAAGGTAACTAACCCATGGGAGCCATGTTTTGTTGCAGGGGCTGACGGCCAGGTAGCGGACGGGGTGGGGATGGGGGTGAAATTAGCGAAGGGGTGGGGTGGGGATCTGCGGGGAGGATGGGGACTAGAGTGTGATTTAGTGGAAGGGTGGGGTGTGGGGTTTGTGGTGAGAGTGGGAACTGTGGTGCTAAGTGGTGAAGGGGCGGAGTGCGGTGTTGTGAGGCAGGGTACATTTTCGGGACGTGGGATGACGCGTTGTTTTAAGTGGCGTTAGTCGGTTCTACTGTCAGTGGCAAGGGGGTCTTGAGCCGGGTTTGGCTGGCTAAGTCTGGTTTTTGTGACGCGTGGTGGAGCTCATACAGACTGTTTTGGTAGGGTACATAGATGTGCGGTTAGATGTGGAGGAATGAGGGAAGTGGGATGAAGTGTTATAAGGTGAGGTGTGCTGTGGGGTGAACTGAAGTGCACAGGTATGTCGAGTTCAATGTACCAAAATGGGGACCGAAAGGCGTAGCTGTGTACAGTGTGGTGGGAGATGATGGTGAGGAGTGTGGTAGGGTAGCCCTGGGTGATGTGTAGGGTGGGAGAGCGTGATTTATGGTGTAATCATGAATTAGATATGTGCAGTGTCGTGGAACTGGGTGGTGTGTGATGTGTTGAGAGTAGGCCAAGGTGGAATGTAGAGATAGAATAGGGTGGAATGTAGGAGGGTCGGGTGGAAGAAGGGTTCTTTTCGGAATTAGGTTAAAGTGTAAAGGAATGGTATGTGAAGGAGAGAGATTGGAGTGCATCGTCGAGTGTGGTGGGAGGGGCTGGATGTGACGCAGCGAGGCGGGCAGTGAGTCTTGCCTAGTGGAAGGAGGGTTTCGTCACAGAAGACTTGGAATTAATACAGCGAGTCTTACGTAGTTGAAGAAAGGTTTAGGCTTAGAATTCATGCAGAGAGTCTGGCGTAGTGGAAGGAGAGGTTGATCACAAAGGGCTAGGAATTAATGGCGATCGACTGCAGGAGGGTCAATACAAGTCACAATCTTATCCTAGAATATGACACGCAACAGTCTCCCTTACAACAAGGTTCCCAGTTGTCTTATTGGGTAAAGAGGACTGAGGAAATAACAGAGTATGGGGGAAGAAGTGAGGGTCTTAGAAGGGCGAGAGCGAGGAATGATAAGTAGCTGAGATCTAGGAACTCGGTGAGGTATGCGAGATGAGGGATGAGGGATATGGAAATGCGGTAACTGAACGAAGTAATTGGGGGGACATGAAGGGTAGTGAAGAAATAATGTAGAAAAGGGTATGTGAATGGAAGTGAGGTAACAAAGAAGTTGAGAAAGATGGGAGTGTGGTAGATACTGGGAGAGAAATGATATGGCGAGAGGAGTGTGGGTGGGAAGGACATGTAAGTGGACTGGCCTTATTATGATGGATGGTGGAAGATGAGGGGAGTGGGGAAAGGGAGAATTGTGGAGAATGTAAGTGACAGTGGAGTGGGACGTTGGGGAGAGGGGGAGAGGAAGGAACAGGGCTGAGTTTATAGAGGATCTTAACTAATTATTATGGAAACCAGCCTCCATGTATTTTACTGATTATCAGGAATCATTTTGTTTTAGCTTTATTTAACCACTTTAATATTCACTCTAGCCTGGTGTTGAATTGTTTCGTAGTTGCATACTTAAAGCCAAACGAATATACAAGTAGTGTTATCCACAGTTTAAGCTTAGCAGTGTTTATAGATACACCTCATGGTAGTGCGAGGGGATCTAAACAAACCAGATAGATGTGTGAGTGGGGTGGATATGGAAAGTGCAATAGCTTAGCGGGGATGCTGAGAGGGGGAGACGGGGGGTTCAAAGGAGGGAGAAAGAGGGGGGGAGAGGTACGAGAGAAGGGAGAGCGATAGGAGAGAGGGAAAGAGGGGAGAGGGAGAGAGGGAGGGAAGGTGTCAGAAGGGCGGATGCTCATGGCGGCATCTGCTTCCGGGAGACGATGATGGGGGAGGGGTGATTAAAGGGGGGGGGGTGAAGGGAGGAGAATGGTGAGGGGGGAAGGGTCAGACAAAGGGTGAGTAGGGTGATCATGAGAGAGAGAGAGAGAGAGAGAGAGAGAGAGAGAGAGA
>JAGKTI010027462.1:0-13249 GCA_018397915.1 Birgus latro | reverse complement strand
ATTGAGAGAATATCATTTTCCATTCCTGTCTGAGTTTTATAGTGGGAAAAGTCTACAATTTTACTCGTATATCTATCTTTCCATCTATAACCTTAATCCCTGAGGGGGTGACCGCCAACAAAATTGCCTCTACGCCACCCTGTCCACTGCCATCAGGTTGCCTTCCCTTAAGGCAAACCCATCCTCATTCATATACCTCACCATTTCATACCTCCATCTCATCCTCGATCTACCCCTTCCCCTATCCTCCCCCACTGCACTCCCATAAAACGAAAATACAACTCAGATCTCTAGTCGAACAGATACGAAACTCTTACATAATACTGGTGAAAAGTGTCGTTGAAGTGAGTGAATGATTCTGGACTATGAGATTTTCTACCCGTGTGTGTGTGTGTGTGTGTGTGTGTGTGTGTAAGGAAAGTCTACAATTTCACACCCATGTTTAAGTCATGAATTGAAAGAAAATCATTTTCCATTCCTGTCTGGGTTTTATAGTGGGGAAAGTCTACAATTTTACTCGTACTTCTATCTTTCCATCTATAACCTTAATCCCGGACCTCAAGAGAAGCAACACAGAAGACTGGTAGATTTTCTCTCAAATTTCTCATACAGTTTGTTGTGTATTAACCATTTCCATCTAGATCAGGTGAATTTACAGATATCAACCCTTAATTTACTCCCTCTTCTTCACATTCCATCTTTAGGGTTCCATTCTGGTACTTTAGATTTCTAATTCTTGTTTGTTTTACGAAGGACGTGTTCATCTAGGACCACTCGGTCATTTAAACTATAGTGATTTTTATATACTGTGTTCGTCTGATTTCTCATCCCATTTTTTATTCCACATGAAACCTCAAATTTTACTTTCTATCCCTATCTTATCATCCAATGTTTACGATCAAGTTTTTTTTTTTTCATCCCAGACTTCTTTTTCATAAGTTAGGAGGGGAAGGACAAAGTCGATATATATTTGTGTAACATCTCTTTGGAAATAATAGCCATTTGTTTTTATGATGACACTAGTTATCAAGGTTTTTCATCGTATTCTTTTTTTTAATCACCGTGAGATGAAATTATCTGGATTGTCCATATAGCAGGCATATATAAATTTCTGTTTCCAGTTTAATTTAGAGGGGCCCAAATCAGATGTGAAAAAAAAGTTTCCGCTCTCTCAGTAATCATCTTTCAACAAACTTTCAGACTCCACAAGACTGACTATGTACGTCTAAATTTTTACCCAGTTAACTCAGAAAGTCATTATCAGAAAATCCAACATTTATTAAGCATGTATTTGTTAAGTCTGCCCCATATTTGCCATTAAAATCAAGATCAAGAAAAAAAAAATCTCTTAGGACCCGGACACACTTGCTCCCGAACATCCGAACATGTGATCGTCAAGAGGAAACGAGGGTCAGGGGTCCGTCCAAATATCAGACTCGAATATTGAAGCAGCTCTAACCCGGTGCTTCATTTCGTCTTGTCTATCACATGTTCGAGGGCAAATGTGTCCGGGCCCATACTCACTAAGTGAAAGTCTGAGAATTTTTATGAAAATATCCTTCGAGAATAAACGACCTAACTAAAAGAAAAATATCTCGTTCTAGAAAGATTGTACAAAATCACGGATATTTTCAGATCACAAACTCACGGACAAGCAAGGAATGGGCAAGAGGGATGCTGGTGAATGGAGATTGTATTTGGAGAAAGATTAATATGTGCTTGAGTACGTGCAAATGTAAAGGCATGATTGAAAGAATATCCATGTATTAAATGACTGCTGTATAACTGGGGATGCTATTAACTTATATTCTCTTGATATTATCTTCTGATTAATGTGAACTTTAGGCACATCCTCTTAATACTATGAGGCTCACATTTCCCAAGATTTCTTTCGTCCGTAAGATGATCGCAATGATCGCAGTAAATTACACAAATTTTGCCCATGTTATTAGAATGCAATGCACAATTAGGATTCGTTTGCAAAATCTATGTCGGAACAAGTTCTCGAAACTTGTTAACGATGTTGTGCACAAACAGTGACCGTGTAGACTATTTGGTGGTGCAGTCTACATAGTCACTCAGAAAACATGTCCTGATACTCTTCGTGTAAACCAGTCCTTACAGCTTTTGAGAAGACGCTCCCCAAGACCTCGTTGACGTTCATTCTGTCGTATTCCTGCGGGGAATGGTGTATGCCGCTGAACAGATATTTCCATCACAACATTCCGGCATTTCGCGCAGTATGCTTAACATTTCAGATTCTTGTGGCTCTCTCTCAAACAAATGCTGAATATACTATCATCAAATGAAATAATTTTGAATTGTCTCAACCACTAGATGATTATCAGATAATTATACAAAACAGATAATCGAACAGATATTTTGAAATGCGAAAAATAAAATTAGCATTCAGGCACCTATGACTCTTTGCGCTGAATGAATCCACCTGCCTTTGGTAGGAATAAATACAGAACTGTCCCGATCATACGAAAGTTAACTGTCTTTCTGATTCGCTGCACTGACTTGATCCTGTTCGCCCTGAGTATCCGTTGGAAAGATATAGTAAATTTTTCTGCGGAATTAACCATAAGAGATCTTACACTCTCCCCCTAGTTTGCTCATGGTTTTTGCCGTGTTTTTGCTGCAGAGAAACTAGTGCTAAAAATTTATAGACGATACGCTGGAACTAAGGAAAAAGCTTACCAGGATTCCTTACATGATTACTCCTGTCGTTGTGGGGAAAAAAAAAAAAACAGGTCGTCTTTGCTCACGGGCTTCCAGTAGGCTCTGAACCCAAGTTAGCTGCTTTAGTTTAGGAGCCGTTAGTAATTTTAAACTAGCTCCTTATTCATGAACTATCCTGTTGTCATGGACCCAAGCTCTAATGAACATGAAACCGGTGAACTGCAGGTAAAAGTTACCCCTCTCCAGCAGATCACCATCTTCCATTCGGAGGATAGGAAGGAAACTGAGGGACGTTTACATACCCTGGCAGCGAAGCAGCCTGGCTATATCGGTGCCACTGCGTGAAGATGTCTCTGTCCAGCACCTCGTTCATGATTATGAAAAACAGACGCCTGGACTTTGTTAAACTTTACCTCTACAGACTCTGGAATATGCCTCTTACATGTGATCTCTAGAAAGTCGTCGACTAGGAGAACCGGATGCTTGAGAGTGAGATAAGGTTGGTGAATGAGCCCACTGCCAAGAATTTCATGAAAAAAGTTGACAAGTATGGCGCTAATTGGGGGGCCCATAGCTATGCTAATATTTTTTTTTTCTAATTCACTTGTAGTATTAACATAACTGAATGGCATAAACACATCGACTAGGCCATGAAACCATTTTTGCAGCAGGGGCAAGTCGGTGTTTTCTAGAAAGAGGTCTTTCAATAATCTTATCGAGTTGTCTCTGGCGACGATAGAGGGGAGAGGTTACGTCCATACTGGTCATATTTTTTTTTCCTTCTCGTGGGAATGTGACTATCTCTTATCTAATGTTCTCCTTTGGCTTCAGGTGAGACCCACAACTAACTGCCCTCAGGACCCCAGGCAGATACTTAGTTTACGCACCAGTCAACTGTGTGGCGCACTTTCCATGTTGCCATGCTGAAGATTGTTGTTTTTGTGGTAAGTTGCATCTATGCATTCTAGAGTATCAACACAATCAGTTAAAGTACTGGTACAAGCAGAGACACAAGTTTCTGCCCAAAGCTTGACGAACACATAGCGGAAAAATCGAACCATTTGAAACACGCACTGGTAGAGACCGGGTTTTCATTGTATTTCGCCAGTTGTAAATTTTCTTCAGACGGAGCTGGGAAGATAACTGTGTCTGTGACTGTACCTCTACACACGAGGATTTTTAACCTGATCGAATCATAACAGCCTAGGTCTTTAATACATCCAGTAAGTCCAAGTGATTAAATATTTTGGTTCATGCCATATTACCTTACTTTAGTGACCCACAAAACAGAATATTACCGTACCTTACTTTAGTGACCCACAAAACAGAATATACCGTTATTCACATAGGACACAAATGGATGTGGTCCAGAACTCTTCATAGTATGTTTCAAACTGAAAGACATGATAAAATCTACGGTACGACACCTTTGTTCACTGTACAGTACGGTATACAGTGACTGGTCATGGGAGGGTTGGAAAAGACAACAGCAGTTTCTTACTTGATGCCCCTCTTCTTAATATCTATCTGGTCTTCTATATATAATTATTGGTTTCCCGTTCCCTCTTTTATTTTTGCATTCTCGGCAGCAAAAATTCCCGCAGTCCCACCTGCTCCTCTCGTGATGGATTGCGAAAATCAGGTCTGGTGAATCCTCAGCAACTCACATTAATGGCATTGATTTTTGGTAAAACATAAACATCAGTGTCGTTCGCTTTTGACCTACAAGAATGGTTTTTTAATTCCAAGAAAAGGGAGGCAGGAGAGGCGGGAGATTTTTTTTTTTTCGATAATATGGTTGGACATGGGAAGGCTTATGGCGCGTTGAAATCAATACTCCACTGATTCTGATCAACACCCAACCAGTTCTGATCCTGTTACACAAGACATGTTTATTTGGTGCTAATAGACCGACTGGTTCGCTTACAGAGATAATTAGCTGTACTTGTATTCAATCCTAAACGTAAACTCAGTGATTAAACCGCTTCACTGCGCTTTACGAGGTCGATGTTTTGGCTTCTCCCGTTGATCACTTTCAGATATAAGAACAAGGCTCGGTGTTGCCATCAAATTTTAATTAACTCTTTCAGCTCTAGGATGTTAATTTTATGTTATTATTGTTGCCAGATTAAGTTATTAACCACATGAGAACCCTGATGAAGGAGTTGAAGGCTGCTACTGAATCATCCGGATGAAGAAGTCTACTGAAGATTATTAATACAGTGAGGAGACAGCAAGAATGTAAGAAAATGACGCCCTGGGGCTGAAGTGTTTAACATGCAAAGTGACAGACTGATAATAATGGGATGTTTGTCTTATCTTGACGATTATCCCTAATCCACTTTCAGCTCAGATGTTGGCCACAAGTAGTCTAACTGTTTTTTAATCACTAACAACCAAGGAGACTCATCCCTACGTTATACGGTAAGTAAAACTTTCCGAATATCATGAAATCACCATTTAACATTCAAGGTGAGGGAGTAGTCACTTCAGTCAAGGGAAATCAAACCACATATACTGTTTCAGCTGAATAAAGTCATCTGGAATTAGTTGATAAAGAACAGTATATTTTATCCCTACTGTGAAAGAGTTTATATTCCCTTGCGTTATATATACAGCACTGCAACATCGACACAGCTATATAAGTGACATACAAGAGATTACTAACCGACCATGAGCAGAAATAAACTGGAAATGAGAAGGGATGGTCACATACAAAAGTCCGCTCGTCTCTCCTGCCTCTATCATCGATGGAATCATAGATGTTTCAATGAAACGTACTGAATAAAAGTGCAAAATATCACCAACAGATGAATTAAAGATTTCACCTCTGTCTAACATTCCACATTCAAGCATCTATGAATTCTGCCTTAAAAGAGAGGTAGGAGAGGTGAACGGACTTTTGTATCTGACTGTAAGTGACAGCCTCCAACATTGACGAGATCACGTGACTGTAGGCACATTTTTCCTATTTTCTGCTAACGAGGTTCATTGTCATCTCTTCCTTACCAGTGTATTTCTGTACATGGAAAGTTAGTATTCATTAGTATACTAGTTATGAATATCTATATGGATTTTAAGATACTGAAACAGAATAAAGGAAAAAACTAAGGCATAATAATCAAGATAAATCCCAAGGGAAGAGGTGCTACAGAGCTCCTTAAGCTGACGAAAATACGCGACTTGGAACTTATCTCCTAGCCTCCATAGTGTTTACCTTCCCATGCACTTGGTGAGGTAAGCTGTTAGAGGGGACATGGAAAGTGCGGTCAAATGGAAGGTGTTGTCCTGAAGTGGATGGGGTGCAGGGATTTATTGACTTGTGGCTTCAAAATGTCAGTCCGAGAGGTAACAACTTCATTACACGGTTGTATTTACTATACTTTGCTACCAACATTTTCATTATGCTTAAGAGAATTATTCTGAACTGGAGGGAACACATTTAGCTTTCATGAACTCCCTTAATGAGAAAGGCCTCCATCCGAATAAATAAAATCATATGGAAAGAACACGATCACTAAAAAAGACCTCGCCCGATCAAAAAAGAATAATAGGGCTCTGTTTTGTTCCCAAAAATATGCATAAGAGAGACTTCATGCAGTGCTGTAGTTCTTTCTTATGCAGCCAACACAACAGCACTGATGATATTTTGTCACCTTGCCTACAACAGTCTTGTATTAGATTCATTCGGATGGTACGTCAGTTCCGCGACGGCATGCAGGCGTGTGTCACTGGCGATAGTAAATAATTTTCTCCTTTCCTAGTCATAAACTGACTTAAACAGGGCTGAGAGCTTTCATATGGAGTGTTCAGTAATGCCTATTGACGCCATGAAAGACAATGGCTCAAGGCAGACATAAGATACAGAACAGATGGCAAGTTGCAACGTCTTCAGGTCAAGGTACTTGTTGACAGGTTTCGCCACTTCTTATCTGCTGATAACTGTGCCTCAAACACTGGAAATGCCACAGACAAATAGCCAAAAATGGACTTGTCATCCTCTGCCTGCGCCAACACTGATCTATCATTAGAAACAAGGAGAGAGAAGTCATATGCTAGCCTGTGTCATGGAAGCCTAAGAAGAGCCAGTCGTGACAGTGAAGGAGAAAAAAGTAACTGATACAGACAACTTCAAGTGTCTACGGAGCACCCTTTTCGCTGCGTGGTCATTGATAACAAAACGCAGAATCTCCAAGGCCAGCGTCGCCTTTGGGCGGCTCCATTTGCCAGCATGGGGATGTGAAAGGGTGAACCTTTCAATTAACTGGAAGTCTACAGAATGTTGGCCTGTTCATTCTGCTCTGTGCATGAGAGATCTAGACTTTCTACCAGAGGCATGCATGAGGAACTTAATCGTTTCTGTATCTGCTCTCTTTACAAGCTGCTGCGAGTCAGGTGGCAAGGCAAGAAACCTGGCATAGAACTTAAAGCCCGCACACATGTCTAGTGTGCTCACATTACAGTGCAATTCACAACTCTGCTGGAGTGGTCATGCTGCAAGAGATGCTGATGAATGCTTCTCAGAGTGCGTCTTTTATGGTGAACTTCGAGCGCCAAACGCTCCCGTGGTGGAGAGAAAAAGTGGTTAAAGGATATACTTAGTCTATACGAGGGACTCTAGAGTTAACCCTAACACTGCCGGGGACATGCGTCAGGGTCCGTCAAACTTGACACTGCTGGGGTGCCTACGCCCGCGACGGGCATCAAGTCAAGGCTGGTTAGTATTCAGTATATATAGCCATGGCATGTAGCAACTCCACAGTCCAAGATACTTCTGCTCCACTGTCCTGTCTTTACTGTCTCAGAAGCTTCAAAACTATGATTGGCTTCATCTGCCATCTACGAACCCATGTAACCCACCCCCGTATATAAAGAATCAAAAGTTACAGAAGAATGAGCACTACTTCTATCCTGTACAGCCAACAACGACAGTTACTTTGATGATATACTGTCACCTCCCCTTAAGCCTTTCTGTATAAGCATTGCCTTACTATCCTCAGGGAGTATTACGCCAGCAATGCCATCTAAACGGATGCTTATAACACCGTGATAAAACTTTGTTTTGCATTTTTCTTTCCAATTACTCAGCCAGGATCAGTCCTGGCTTCAACCCTATTCCTAATTCATATTAATGACCTCATGTATATATATATCACCCATAATCTCATTCATTCATATGCAGACGACACAGCTCTTCACATTTTCTTCACACTTAAACACTCATTCACAAAGTTTAATATCTTCTGACTCCAAACTCAGTACAGCAATCTCCGTAAATCATGACTTATCTATGATCAAGAGATCACTGAATGGGGAAAAAAAAAAAAAAAAAAAAAAAAAAGTCTCAATTAATGCTCGGAGAACAAATTAAATATAATGTACTAGGCTAATAAATAGGAACTGTTTGATTCCTATACTATCTTCAGTGCAACCAATATTCCTACCTCTTAAAGTACAGAACTTCATGGTGTTTCATTTAACAGTAACCTCAGTTGGGCCTCTGATGTCAGATCACTTGCTAAGGCCGCTTCGGGGGAACTTGGATTGTTATATAAAATCCATTACTTAGTCACTGGTGAGCAGCTACCAATAATTTACGAGTCTTGTGCAGTGTCAGCCTGAATATTGCTCACCCTTGTGGAGTGGATGTGGAAAATTCTACTAAAACTAGACAAAATTGGGAACAAAGCTATAAGAGTTATTAATAACCCTGCAATTACAAATGAACTATCACCCCTACCAGTAAGAAGGAATGTTGCCTCCCTTGCATTATTCTACAGATACTGCTCAGACGAAGTTGCATCCATTGTGCCACCTCTCCACGCCTTCCCCCGTGCTATACGGGCATCTGGTAGCGCTCGTGACTGGACTGTCATACTGTCATAATGCAGAACTTCTGCCTATCAGAATTCTTTTATTCCCCGAACTGCATCGCTTTGGAACTCGCTTACCCCTGATAGTTTCTCCCAAACTTCAGCCCACAGATGTTCAAGGCCAGCTGTTACAGATTTTTTATGAATAGATGAATCCTGTAATCTGGTGTACAGATTGTTTTTTTAATAATTTATTGTTCCTTCTTCTGTTCATCTTCGGTAAAAAAATGTCTAAGGCCGTAATTCCAACTAAATATATGTACTTTATTTATCTTTTCTACAGGATATACAAGTGCAATGAGGTTTAATAATGATGATGTCTTATTATACCCTGGCTTACTGAACTGCCACCATTCAATACTTATTCCACTAAACCATACTCACTTAGCATGGGAACGATTCAATCTGCAGGTATCGCTGTACTTAAGAAACAGCAATCCGACGATGTACGAAATACAGTTTACGAAAATAAAATAAAATCATCTTGTTTTTGCTAATCAATACAAGGTTTGTATTTTTTCATGGTATAGCTTGGTCTATAAAGATTTTTTTAAATGAACCCTTCATATTAGCAATGCAGAGTCAGCTGCTTCCTGAAAATAATGTGCTCGATGGCGAAAGCACAATCGCTGTTTGCTGTACCTCTTTTCATTCCTAACAAAGATTTAAAAAAAAAAAAATACTCTCAAAATCCCGTGACTTGCTCTTATCTTAATAATTTAGTCTGACGTCAGCATAAACAGAGCACTAGAGTTGTCTCGACTTTGAGAGGGTTTAACAGTGACATTCATTACACCTTCAGTCTCCTGTAGCTCACTCTCAGCTAAAAGAAAAAAAATAGATGAAAAAAAATGCTAGAGTTGTCCGGACTACGAGAGTGCTAACGTCACCTAATGTTACACTGATGGTCTTTACGTTCATTTTTCTTCTTCCTGAACCTACTCCTCTAGCATTTTATTACGATGTTAATGTTATATATAAGACCCCATAGCTATTTTGATTACCCCATTCCTGTAATTTATTCCCCCACTGGAATCTATCAGGGCGAGCATCTGACTCCAGTTATTGTATGGGTTAACATACGGGTACTTTTTCTTTTTCTTACTGGTGGAAGGTTATATCTGGAGCTTCTATAAACTTGTTCTTATAGATGATACCATATTTGGGCTGCCAGTGTGTTTATTGTTACTGTTCTAGAATTTCTCTCATTTTACTTGCTTTGCCGGCTGCACCACTCATGAAACTTGCTATTCCATTTGCTCTTTGTTAAATCCCCTTCATCCATAATATAATGCACCTTATTCTAATACTGAAACTACTTTCGGATTACTAAGCTATGCAGTAAGATCTCAGCTTAACCCTGTAAGTGCAAACAATAAAAGATATCAGCAAAAAAAGGATGCCATAATGAAACGTGAACATAGTTCATTAAAACTGCGATTTAGTTTTAACTTCACCTAACCGTATTTTTACGTGCCCAGTCAAAAAGTTATTGCTGTGGGGAATTTCGGCCACATTTGATCATTAAGACTCTGTAGATCCATACCACTCTAATCAAATCAGTCCTGGTCCAAACCTAAACCACAGGTCCTTTTACAGTACCTTCTGTCAGTTCCAGTCAGGCCAAAGTAGGTCAACTCAGGCTACTTCAGGTTCAGTCATCTTGATTCAGATAAAATCACATCAATTCATATGTATTCATTCCCTTTCAGGCCATTTAATCCCTTCAGCCTTATGACGTACTATTTTCTCTCATACTTGATACTGCCAGGCGTGTTATTTCAAGTTCAGCGAGAATCTAGTAATTGTCTCTTATTCCTCCATTTTGAAAGAATTAATCTTAAGGTAAATAACAAAATCTGGACACACCAAAGATAGACTGCTAAATACATTTCACCGGAGGAGGGAAGAGCTGATTAACTTTCACAACAGTTAGGTCTAACTGGGTCGCATTCACTGGACATACTTACGCTATTTCAGCCCCATTCAAGCTACTGCAAGTCTATTTAAGCCCACTAATATCTGCAGAGAACTATTCGCATCGGGAGTGACTCATTCTAACAGATGTCAGTCATTTCAGTCATGCTAAAATCCAGTTAGAATAATTTACGACCGACTTAGTCAGTTCAATTCCAATTAAGAAATTTTAAGGTCTGGTTCATTAAAATCAGGCGACCTACTGTTGAATGATCTTTGTGATTTCTAGCCAGAGTGAGACCGACTTACTGTGGAAAATTCACTTTTAGCCCTTTTCGTCCACCAATTCAATCCACTCTGAGGTTGATTCACGTTAAGTCGAAAAAGCAATTAGCAAAACTCAGCCGTATCGGGGTCATTACATTACTTCTAACACACACACACACACACACACACACACACACACACACACTTCGGCTTTCTTGTCTGTAACCAACTACTGCCCATGTACAGTATTTTTATGATAGACACAAACCATGGGTGTAAAAAACTGTTGCTGAAAATTGAAATCTTTGGTTGTTCTTGGCGTCGTAAATACGGTTGTCATCACACCAGACCAGCAATATTCCGCACTTTGAGGAAATTAGATCATGAATACCAGTATCGCCATTTATGGACACCATGTCGATCGGAGCATTCGTTTACTTGTCTTACATTTTTTTTTTTTTTTAATGCAAGGAATGAGGAATCAAAGGCCAGGAGCCCGCAAACTGTTCCTTCCAAGAAAAAAAATACAAAAGAGAGACAAATTCTAGATCCGTTCATTCCGAGATGCCTGAACACACTTCGTTTGAAGACTAGAGATCATAGGAAGCAGGAAATACAGACAGAGGGAGACAGTTCCAGAGCTGACCGGTTGCATAAATGAAGGACTGGGAATAACGGTTAAATATTGCTTTAGAGAGTTGGACAGAAAAGGGATGAGAGTTTGGTGTTAGACTGGTGCTTTGTGCCCATCACAGAGGTGGAGGGATGCAAGCGGACAGTTCAGAGAAGCAGTAACCATTGAAGTAGCAACAGAAGAGAGATAAAGATGCAACAGTGCGGTGATGAGACAGAGGTTGAAGGGTGTCAGTATGAGGAGGAAAGTTAATGAGACGAAAAGCCTTTGATTTCTCCCTGTTGAGAAGAGCTGTATGTGGGATGCCTCCCCACACATGAGAATTGTACTCTATACATGGGCGAATAAAACCCATGTATAACGTCAACGATTGTGCAAGGTTAAAGACGGTACGGAGTCCGCTTAGCACACCTAATTTCTTGGAAGCAGATTTTACAGATGTTATATGATCTCTCCAAGATAAGTTCCGAATGAATGAAACCCCAAGTATGTTTAAGGATGATGCAGGATAAGCTGGATATTATTAAACATTAGTGGATACTCCTGTGGAAGATTTTGTCAGGTTGATAGGTGTAAGAACTGAGTCTTTGATGCATTAAAAACAACAATATTATTTTTGCTCCAGTCAGTGATATGAGCCAAGTCAGACATTAGGTGTGCAATAACCTCATCCCTTGTCTGTTGAAGTAACTGCTGAGATGGACGTTGCGGGAACTGAATGGAAAGGTGAAGAGTGGAACCATCAGCGTGTGAGTGGATGGGGTTTGATGTACAGTTTAGAAGGTCACTGATAAGTAAAAGGAAGATAGTTGGTGATAGGACAGAGCCCTGAGGAACACCACTGTTGATAGATCCAGGAGAAGAATGGTGGCTGTCTATTACTGCAGCTATGGAACGACCAGAAAGGAAACTATAGATAAAGGCACAAATAGCAGAATAGAAATCGTAAGAGGGCAGATTGGAAATTAAAGATTTATGCCAGACTCGACTGAAAGCCTCTGAGATGTCAAGTGCAATGGCAAAATTTTCACCAAAGTCCCGAAAGGAGTAATGACCAGGAGTCTGAAAGGTAGATGAGAAGATCGCCAGTGGAGCGTCCCTAACAGAACCCATACTGATGATCAGAAAGAAGGTTGTGATAGGAAAGATGGTTTAAAATTTTTCTGTTAAGAAAGGATTCGAAAACTTTTGAGACACAGGACGTTAAAGCAATTGGACGATAGTTTGAGGGTTGGGAATGGTCACCCTTCTTTGGGACTGGCTGAATGAGAGCAAACTTCCAGCAAGAAGGAAAGGTACAAGTTGATAGACAAAGGCGAAAGAGTTTACCTAGGCAGGGTGTAAGCACAGAAGCACAGTTCTTGAGGACAACATGAGGGACCCCATCAGGCTCATATGCTGTGTTAGTACTGAGGCCAGTGATGGCAGAAAATACATCAGCTGAAGAAATCTCAATGTCAGCCACGAGGAAGTCAGAGGGGAGTGAGGAAGTGATGGAGGAACAGCAACGGAATCATCTAAGGTGGAATTGGAGGAGAAAGTCTGAGCGAAGAGATCTGCTTTATCAGTAAAAGAAAAAGCTACAGAGCCATCAGAGTAGAAAAGAGGAGGGAAGGATGATGAGGTTCTTGGCAAGGTGCCAGAGGGAGCGGAAAGAATTCGAGTTGGAGAGTTGAGAACATTTAGTACAGATGAAATTATTTTTAGCAGAGCGAAGAACAGACTTAGCACGATTCTGGGCAGAAACCTAAAAAAGGTGATCCAGGGGTGGGATGGCTGCGGTACCTTTTATAGGCCCTTTCTTGTTGTTGACAGCATTAAAACAAGCGTGATTAAACCAAGGCTTTCTTGCATTATTCAAAGGATATGAGAA
>JAGKTI010027461.1:0-12473 GCA_018397915.1 Birgus latro | reverse complement strand
ACACACACACACCCACACACACACACACACACACACACACACACACGCCATTATCATCACTTCGTCATCCATCCAACATTCAATTCCTTATTGTCTCATTAGGAGCCACATCATCTTTGAAAGTACTTGGAGCTTCCTTCTCTTGACATTTATCAGGGAAGGGTCTTGTTACCTCTCTTGAAAAATCTGTTTCCAAGAGATCATGTGGGTGTGCTAAGCCTTCTTCACCTCCGCACAGCTGTTGACTTGGGTTTTATTCGCCCCTGTGTAAAGTACAATTCTCATGTGTGGGGGGCTCCCAACATACAGCTCTTCTCAACAGGGTGGAGTCAAAGGCTTTTCGTCTCATCACCTTACATGCTGACACATGCATGCGTGTTAGTCTTTGTAATAGATACGACAAAGTCTCTTTCATTTGCTGACACCCTTCAGCCTCTTACGTATGGTTGTGTACCATAGTTATTGTGATAGCGATAAGTGCAAATAATTTTAGCTGTGGAGTTTTGATATATTACGCCTAAATTATTTCAAAACCTGTCTTTCTCTTCCATAGTCTTACCATGTGGAATATATTTATTTACTCACACCAGTTTTACCGTCTCAGAAATGACACAGAAGGAGACTGAGTTAAATCGCACATGATCACCCACTTCTCACCTCCATTCATCCTTCATTAAACCTTTCACTCCCATGACGCATTTTTATATTTAGGCCCAAGCATGGTAGTACAGGGATGAATTCTGTGTGTGTGTGTGTGTGTGTGTGTGTGTGTGTGTGTGTGTGTGTGTGTGTGTGTGTAAACAGGGTAGCTCAAGGTGGTCAAAGGCGATTTCGACCAAATTTGATCATTTAAGCCGACATTCCTTAGCTCATAATAAACTTTTCGATATGGCAGAGCTAGAGGTAACCTTCAATAAATCCATCACGAACAGAAGCTCTCCTTACCTGAATAAAATTGTCTGAAGATCTAAGGGTCAAACATTTGTCTCTGTGCTGCGACGTTAATGTTCGGTCGAGTGTTATAAAATATCGAATTAATTCATCCTTGCCCAACCCTCAACCTTTCTACTGTAGCAAGCTTGGTGCAAACTGAACTGATGTTGCCCAGTCACTTTGACCTCGGACACCTTGTTCTCAAAATCAGACCTCAGTCCTTGCTTGACCTTCGATCCTTCCATTAAGTTTGTCAAAATTGAAGCAGAACCGTTTGAGTTACAGAATCACACCGTTGACATTGCCCTGTGGCCTTGACTGTACCATGATTTACTCTGAAGTTAAATAATTTTATTCGTGCCTTACCCTTAAATCTTTTACATAGTTTGGCTTAATTTGGATCAAAAACTTTTATGCTGGCCGTACTATGTGACCCTGACCTTTGACCCACTATTCTCATAAAGCAATAGGTTCAACCCCTTGGAAGACCCTCAACCCTTGTATTAAAACAGACCAAAATTGTTCGAGAAATTGTGATCACACACACACACACAAACACACACAAGTAGAGCAAAACAGTACCTCGACAGCCACGTCAAAGGACTGAAAGGATAAACAAACTCCTTCCCTCTTTACGTTATCATAGTCATACAGTTTATATTCCTTTTACCTGGCGCCATCACATCGCACCTTCCTCCCTCAGCATCTTCCATTACCTCTGTTTCCTGTCGTTCATCACCAGCGCCTCTCATTCCACACAGTCATACCAGCCAACCCAATTTTACTGCTCCCAAGTCAAGTACGAGGCCAGGATGTGAGGCGCCAGTTACTCGTTTAGGCAGATGACCTTTTTCCTTTTTCTTTTCTTTTTTTTGTTTTGTTTTCTTTTTTTTTATTTTTGCTATCTCAAGATGAATTTCTTCACTGTTGGACTGATTTTTCCACATAGAGGAGTATGACAGCCTTCATTAAGCCGTTCATTGAGAGAAAATCTTCTTTGATGAACAAAATTATGGGGTTTTACTACATTTCTGGTGGACTGTAGAGTTGAGACAGGCTGTGGCACAAAAGAAGAAGGCATATAATGAGTGGATGAGAAGTAGACGCATGGGGGAAGTTGAGAGGCTGGAGAGAGAGTTATATGTAGAGAGGAAGAGAGAGGTGAAATTACTGGTAAGAGAGAGAGAGTGGATGGGGATATTGGAAGGAATCTGAGTGTAAAGTGGAAGGAAGTTATATGAAGAGAGGATTATATAGCATTACATAGGAAAACAAACAGCAACAGACCCTCTGGTCCTTTCAAGGCTGCTTGTTACAGAGTAGACTATGACTACAAGATCTATCTTTACATGCTGAAGGATAAGGATAGTAAAGCAAGAAGGCTCCCCCCACCCCCAAACCCTCCAGGAAAAAGTGAGAAAAACCATCATGCAGCATGGAAAAACTGACATGGAAATTTCATAGGAAATACTGGAAAGGAAAGGTCACATTCTATACTACTTTATCTCTAAGCTACCTGTTGGAGTAACCTGAAAGAGAAAGTAATCAAATAAACTAATAGCTACGGCATTAACCTGAAAGAGAAAGTAATCAAGTAAACTAATAGCTACGGCATGACATTATAAACGGGTACGTTGAGTTAATGGACCGTCTGTAGACATAACAACGTGAATACGGTAATCCCGTGGTGTCAGTTGGACTCTGCAGGAACTCAAAAGACACAGATACACGCGAATATAACAATCCCATGGTCTCAGTTGGACTCTGCGGGAATTCAAAAGTTACAGATATACGTAAACATAGCCAATAATCCCGTGGTCTCAGTTGGACTCTGCGGGAATTTTAAAGTTACAGATATAGGTAAATATAGTAATCCCGTGGTCTCAGTTGGACTCTCCAGGAAGAAACTTAAAAACATTATCACCAAAGAATTAAGGTAGGCAGCAGTCAATCAGGCCCCAGCTCCGTTCATTCCACTGAGACTAAGAACTTTCCCATGTGGGACAAGCACACAAGTCACCTTCTGAAGCAGTGTCCCCTGGTACGTTAAAAAAAATCCCGATGGTGGTCACTTAACCAACAGGGACCCTCAGTGATCCACAGCCCATCACAGGTCGAAAGTATGAGCAGTGACCATTAACTCAGGGCTATCTGTGCATATCCTAGTCTGTGAATATACTATATTTGCATTTAATAAATTGATCCAGGCTCTAAAAAATAAAAAAATAAAAAAAAATGATACATACACAAGTGTTTTATTCAGGAGCAAACATATTAAGCTGGGGATCAGACGACAAATACTTATCCAGGCGACCTTTAAAGGTCAGTAATGTATTACAATTTACTACATTGGAGGGCAATTTAGTCCATATATTTATAACCCTATTAAAGGAGAAGTGCTTAGCTTCACGCGACTGGAAACGTTTGCCAATTATTTTATGCCTATTGCCTCTAGTATAATGCGAGTGATCAACTGTAAAGTATTTATCACCAGCCATATTATCATGTCCTTTGAATATTTTGAATACTAGAATCAGATCTCCTCATAGCCTCCGCTTAGTTAGGGTAAATAGATTCAGGGCTTCTAAACGTTCCTCGTATGGTTTATTTCTCAATCTAGGTATCATCTTTGTCATCCTTTGCTGCACACTTTCAAGCTTTTCCATATCCATTTTATAATATGGTGACCAAAACTGAATGCAATACTCCAAGTGCGGGCGTACTAAAGGAATTATACAAAGTAAGGATGATATTATCGGATTTACGAGTATATTCAAATGCTTTAACTATGAATCTAATCAATTTATAGGCTTTTTTCAAAGCTTCTGTGCATTGTTTGCTTGGCTGATACGGGTAAGAGAGAGTAAGAAGGAAGTGGATGAGGAGTTTGGAAGGAATTTGAGTGTAAAGTGGAGGGATTGTAAGAAAATGTTCTGGAAAGAGGTAAAGACAGGTAGACAGGGTGTTAAAGATGTTAGCAGGGGAGTGAAAGATAAAAATGGTAGCCTGCTAGTGGAGATGGGAGAAAAAGTGAGCAGATGGAGAGGACACTTTAAGGAATTGTTAAACACAGAGAATGAAGGTAATGAGAGTATAAGTGGCCGGGGAATGGCTGGGAGTAGGAGGGATGTGAAAAGGAAGGAAGGGATCAGAAGATGGATGTAGTGGAAGCAATGAAGAAAGTCAAAATGGGGAAAGCCCCAGGAATTGATGGAGCATGTGGTGAAATGCTGAAGCATGGGGGAGAGATAGTAGTAGAATGGATATACGAGTTGTGCGGACTGGTCTGCGAGGAAGGTAGAATCCCGGAGGATTAGAAGTCAGGTATAATTACTCCCCTGTACAAAGGAAAAAGAGAAAATGGAATGTGTGCCAACCATTGGGGCATTTGTCTTCTCAATGTAACAGGAAAAGTATATGGTAGGATACTTATTGACAGAGTTAGGGAAATAACAGAGGAATTAGTTGGCGAAGAACAGGGAGGTTTTAGGAGGGGAAGAAGTTGTGTAGATCAGATATTCATCCTTAGGTCTCTGGTGGAAAAGTTTCTAGAGATGGTAAAGAAGTTGAATGCAGCCTTCATGGATTTAGAGAAAGCATATGACAGAGAGGATAGACAAGGATTGTGGAAAGTATTAAGAATATACGAAGAAAATGGGAAGTTGTTGAATGCCATGAAGAGTATGTATGAAGGTGCTAAGGCTGCAGTGGGTGTGGATAGTGAACTGAGTGAGTTTTTCTATCTGAATGTTGTATTGAAGGAGGGATGTGTCATGTCTCAATGTGTATATGGATGGGGTTACAAAAGAGGTACAAGGGTAGTGGATGTTTGAGCGGCCATTACAACAGGAGGCAGCGTTTGGAAACTTCTTGTACTGCTGTTTGCAGATGATACTGTATTGTTAAAAGTGAAGACAAAGGGGAACTGCAGGCTTAGTGAACAAGTTTGCGAGTGTGTATAAGAAACGGGTTCTAAAGATGAAGGTAGGGAAGAGTAAAGTTATGGTCTTCGAGTAAAATAAAGTCACTTAATGTACAGTGAGGTTGGATGATGAGGAAATGGAAATGTGAGTGCATTTAAGTCCTGGGGTAGTGAGTATGGATGGGAGTTTAGAGGGTGAAGTGCTTGAAAGAGTACAAAAGGAAGAAAGGTTGCTGGTTCTTTGAAAGCATTGATAAGAAACAGGGAAGTGAGCAAGGAAGTAAACTAGTCCCTGCATGACATGGAAGTAAAATAGTCCCCACATGATAGTACTGTGATACCAACTGTAACGTATGGAAGTGAAGCTTGGAGGACCTTGTTGGAAGGACACAAGTCATGAATGAGAGCAGTGGAAATGGTTTATTTGAAAGGAGCATGTGGAGTCACATGGAGAAACAGACTGGCAAATGAGGACGTGAAGGAGCATTGTGGTGTGGATGTGGATGCGATAGAAAGCGTTAGGAGAAATGCACTGAGGTGGTTTGGCCATTTGGAGAGGATGGAGAGCGATAGACTAACGAGGAGAGTGCATGTGAGTGAGGTGGAGGAGGGAGAGGGAAGGGGAGGCTAAGGATTAGATGGAAAGATGGAGTGGAGAGGTATATGAGAGAGGGGGTTCTGAGCTGGGAGGAGGGCAGTGAATGGCGGGGGACAGGGCGACGTGGAGGCTATTTTTTTTTTGGCCAACCCATGTGGGATTGAGGTATTGGGAGGTAGATAGGTAGTAGTAGACTTCATTTCTATCATCCAGTACTTTGTTGCTCCATGAAGTGCGCAGGGGCACAGGGCAAGGGTACTTAGTCATGACATTTAAGGTGACAGTTAGCGGTTCTTCTCCCTTAAATGGCCCATGTGAACAATAAACACAAAACATCCCTTAGATGCAAACCCTTATGGATCACAGGCTTCCATTTGGTTATCCATCTAAGGTAGTAAATGATTTTCTGAGCCACAAGAAACCATCTGTCTAGTCTCTCAATGTAGTCACTTGAAGGTAACACTACATCGGTTGAGTGAATGGTCCATACACTGACTGACCACTGAGGACAATATGAAGAATGATGTCCTGACGGTGAAGGGGTTACTGGCTATTGTGACTGACAGGGAATACGTGGAGCACCGACTGTAAAAAGAGAATGAAGATGTGGTATGTGTTATACGTCCTTCCATGTGAATACATACGAGGTGAGAGGATGATAGGAGTGAGCTGAGAATTAAAAAAATATCGTAACAGAACCAGAACTAGAAAAGGTAATCTCATGGAAAACTGCACCTCTTATCTAAATGCACATTAGAATCGACAGCTCCACCCAGTTGTATTTAAACCAGCCAGTCATATCACGATACACAACAACAAAGAAGAAAAAAAAGATGCTTTGCAAAAGAATAAGAAAAGCTGAAACGAAGTGTACGGAAATATGACGTGCAGGCTGGACGATAAACAAACTAATGCGTGGGAAACACACGAACGAATATGAAGGTGAACAATGAACCAGAAAATTTCAGTAACTAACTACGGCTTCTTTCCCAACACTTGTAAAACGCAACACTGGGGCATATAAGAATGTTCCTCAGATTCGCTGATAGAAAGTCAGGTACCCTTTTCCTTTGGTGTTACCAGCGTTGCAAAGTTCGAAAAATCTTTACTTTTTCGTACAGAACAACATGCCAAATCTGTGGGTCTTTTCATACAGTTATTTTCTGGCTCAGCACACGGAGCTCTCCCAAGCATCCATGAAAATTGTTCACTGACTCACTTTGTTTCGTATCAATACTGGAGCAGACGAGAATGTGAAATATTTCGTGAGGGTCGAGGAAGATGATGAAGCGGGAATTATAGAGACGAAGATGAAACTGATGACATGTGGTGAGAGGTGGAATATTTTAAACCCAATGTATGTACATGATGATATGTTGCTAGCTCACAGCATATGAAATGCAGTGTGGCTAGAACAAATATAAAAAGCAGTAAAATAATGACTGTTGAGAAAGGGACTCTACTTACTAAAGGTTAGTGAACAGGGTGAAGAAATGGTTTAAGTACTTAGCTCTTGCAATAAAAGGGGAGGGAAGGTTAATGTGTAAAAACGTAAAGTAGAGTAGCACAGTGAAGTGGATGGTGACTTTGAACTACAACAAAGGTCTGTGTAAAGGGACTGCAAAGAGATGTTGAGATGTTCCTGTAGGTGTCTGGGTGTGCATTTCCCTCATCATATGTTGAAGAGGCGAGTGTAAAGGATAAATTCTATGTGGATGTTGAAGTGTCTGAACAGTTTCCTTCTTCATGAAATGGCGATTATGGCGAGTGATCTGAGTGCAAAAGTAGAAAGCAAGAAAACTGAGAGAGTGCTAGGTAATTTTGAGTGCCAAGGGTGAGCGGGAACTGGAATACTTTGGTAGACCTTTATGTCTGAAGGAGTTTGGCCATCATCATTACATCCTATCAGCATAAGCCGGTACACAGTTATACATGGAGCGAGAGTAGGAGACATAAAGGTTAACTGATGGACCTAAGCAGTAACTGAGTGTATTTTGACTAAGTGTGAGAGGAGATTTGACACAGACGAGCAGTTAGAGGAATGGGAAGTGGACTCTCAGACTGCTGTGTAGTTTTGGCTCGACATAATTCAAAATGCAGCTGCGTGGGGGAAAAAAAAAAAAAGTTTAGTAAGCAAGCTTACAGATCAAACTGTAGAAGAAAGTGTGCTTTGATATTATGGTTACTTTCAGGGTAGGGTATGAAAAGGGTGGGTGATAAGTGATTTTCAGGGTAAGAGGGGGCGTGGAAGGTAGAAAAAAAGGTGGATGGATGGAAGTTTAAATGAACGTATGAATAAGCGAGGTTTGGAAACAAAGAAAGCAAAAGAAAACATATGATGGAAAATTTTGATTTTTTTTTTTTTTATGCGAGGAAGAAGGAACCAAAGGCTCGGAGCCCTCATAACGGTTCCTTCCAAGAAAAAAACAAAAACAATACAAAAGAGAGCCAAATTCAAGATCCGTTCATTTCGAGATGCCTGGACACACTGCGTTTGAAAGACTGGAGATCATAGGAAGTAGGAAATACAGACAAAGGAAGACAGTTCCAGAGTTGACCTGTTGCATAAATGAAGGACTGGCAGTCACGGTCAACTCTTGCATTAGAGAATTGGACAGAAAAGGGATGAGAGTTTGTTGCTAGACGGGTGCTACGTGCCCGTCGTAGAGGTGGAGGGATGCAAGCAGCCAGTTCAGAGGAACAATGACCGTTGAAGTAACGATAGAAGAGATAAAGATGCAACAGAGCTGTGAAGTGACAGAGGTTGAAGGGAGCCAGTAAGAGGAGGAGAGTTAATGACACGAAAAGCTTTTGAGTCCACCTTATTGAGACGAGCTGTATGCGTGGAGCCTACCCACACATGAGAGTTGTACTCCACACAGGGGCGAATAAAACCCGTGTATAAAGTCAACAACTGTGCAGGGATGAAGAAGGTACGGAGTCGGCTTAGTACACCCAATCTCTTGGAAGCAGATTTTACAAGAGATGTAAAATGATCTTTTCAAGATAAATCCCGAGTGAATGAAACCCCAAACATGTTCAGGGATGATGCAGGATTGAGCTGGATATTATTAAACATTAGAGGGTACTCCTGTGGAAGATTTGTTGGGTTGTTATAAGATCTGAGTCTTTGACGCATTAAAAATAAGATTATTTTTGCCCCAGTCAGAGGTACAAGCCAAGTCAGACATTAAGTGTGCCATTGCCCCATCCCTTATTTGTTGAAGTAACTGCTGAGATGGACGTTGCGGGGACCGAATGGAAAGATGAAGGGTGGAATCATCAGCGTACGAGTGATTAGGGTTAGATGTACAGCTTAGAAGATAATTGAGGAATAAAACGAAGAGAGTTGGTGATAGGACAAAGCTCTGAGGAACACCACTGTTGATAGATCTAGAAGAAGAACGATGGCCGTCTACAACAGCAGCTATAGAACGACCAGAAAGGAAGCTGTAGATGAAGCCACAGAAGGAAGGATAGAAACCGTAAGAGGGCAGGTCGGAAATTAAAGTTTTATGCCAGACTCGATCGAAAGCCTTTGATATGTCAAGTGCAATGTCAAAGCTTTCGCCAAAGTCCCGAAAGGAGGACGACCAGGAGTCTGAAAGGCAGGTGAGAAGATCGCCAGTGGAGCATCCCTGACGGAACCCATACTGAAGATCAGAAAGAAGGTTGTGATAAGAGAGATGCTTTAAAATTTTTCTGTTAAGTATAGACTCAAAACTTCTGAGACACAGGATGTTAAAGCAACTGGACGATAGTTAGAGGGCTGAGAATGGTCACCCTTCTTTGGGACCGGCTGAATGAGAGCAAACTTCCAGCAAGAAGGAAAGGTACAAGTTGAAAGACAAAGGTGAAAGAGTTTACCTAGGCAGGAGGTAAGCACACAAGCACAGTTCTTGAGGACAACAGGAGGGACTCCATCAGGCCCATATGCCTTGATAGTATTGAGGCCAGTGATGGCAGATAATATATCAGTTGCAGAAATTTTTATGTCAGCCATGAGAAGTCAGAGGGGGGAAGTGATGGAGGAACAGCACCAGAATCAGAATCATCTCAGGTGGAATTGGAGGAGAAAGTCTGAGCAGAGATCTGCTTTATCAGTAGAAAAAATAGCTACAGAGCCATCGAGTAGAAAAGAGGAGGGAATGATGAAGTAAATTTGTTAGAAAGGTTTTTGGCAAGGTGCCAGAAGGAGCTGGAAGAATTCGAGTTGGAGAGTTGAGAGCATTTAGCACGGATGAAATTATTTTTAGCAGAGCGAAGAACTGACTTAGCATGATTCCGGGCAGAAAAGATGTGATTCAGGGGTGGGTTGGCTTTGGTACCTTTTATAGTCCCTCTCCTTGTTGCGGACAGCAATAGAACAAGCGTGATTAAACCAAAGCTTTCTTGCATTAGTCATAGGATATGAGAAAGGAATGTATGCTTCCATGCCCGAGAGAATAACCTCCGTAATGCGCAAGGCACACTCAGATGGCTCCCGGCCATGGAAGCAATAATCATTCCAGGGAAAATCAAAGAAGTACTGCTTGAGGGCCTCCCAATCCGCAGCTCCAGTGCCACAGTCGACGTTTCTTTGGAGGGTCCACAGACCATACCGGAGTGATAGGACAGGTTAAGGTTATAAGGTTGTGATTGGAGGAGCCTAACGAAGAGAAAAGAAAGATTAGGTGAAAGGAAGATGTCAAGTATGTTGGAACTCTCTCCAAGGCAGCCAGGGATACGGGTAGGGTGCTGTACAAGCTGATCTAGGTCAATAAGGACAGAAAAGATGTAGGTTTGTTTACCAGGTGGATCAGTGAAAGAAGAGGAGAGCCAAAGGTGGTGGTGAACATTGAAATCTCCTAAAATGGAGATTTTATAGAAAGGAGAAATAGACAGAATGTGTTCCATCGTAGTAGTAAGATAGTCGAAGAATTTTTTATAGTAGAATTAGCGGATAAATAAACAGTGCAGATATATTTAGAGATTGAGAGGATAGCCGACGCCAGAGAGTAGAGAATTCAGAAGAATCAAGTTCAGGAACACGAGAACAAGATAAGTCATTGCGTACGTTAACACAACAGCCACCTTTGGCTTTGAAATGAGAATAGAGAGAGTAGGAAGATTCAGAAAAGGGTTTGCTGTAAGCTGCTTCAGACAGCCGAGTCTCGGTTAAAAAGAGAAGGTGAGGTTTAGAGGAGGAGAGGTGGTGTTCATCAGAGAGAAAGTTACAGGAAAGGCGGCGAATGTTGCAGAAATGAAGAAGTGAGTCAGACAGTGGTTCCAAGCAAGTCGAGGAGTCGTCACCTCGAGAGGGGCGGATGGTGGGGGCATTTATGGTCCGCCCCCCCCCCCCCGGGGTTCCGGGGCCAGGTTTATGTCCCGCCTTTTCCCTTTCTTGATTTTGAAAAGGAAGAGTAGCGTGTACCGTGCATGTAGACTGATGGTGAGAGTTAGAGAAACTTGTACTGGAGAGCATGCTGGCCTACTCTGTGTGTAACTGAAACACTGAAAAAGTTCAGCAAAGGAGGATGGTCAGGAACTAATCCCGAGGGCTAATGAAAAGGGAGCTCCAACTCTCGCTGTCATCTGCTTTCCATCCACCTTGGTAGTACTGCCCTGCTCGACTGGTGCTACAGTTTACTCCTCAATGATGTATATATGGTGTAAATATATGGCAAGGGTTGCACCCCACCACCCATTTTTTAACCTGCAGAGTTGTGAAATATTCTCTCTCACATTCATAGTGCAGCACATTTCTGCGTATGGTCTGTTAGATGGAGCCGAATCTCGAAAGCTTGAATAATGAATTTCAATGGACACTCTATACAGCTGTTGTGCTTTATGTCCATTTCCAGTCTCTGCATTTTCCCATCACAGATGTTAATGGGAAATAAAATTAGCATGGCTGCATAATTGCTTATCTCGTTCCCTTCATAATAGTTACCTGTTCCAGCCCCGGATGGGCACGGGGACGGGTGTTGTTTTCACTCGGTTTGTCTGTTGATTTGCTTGTCTGTTAAGAACTTTACGCGAAAACTTCTGGCGCGATTTTGACTAAAATTATAGGAATGATTGGCTATGACCTTCTAATCACCTGATTAAATTTTGGGCCTATCATCGCGTGACCCCAAACCATACCATAAAACAGACGACAACTGATCCAGACGTGCAAAGAAGGGTAGGAGAGGCTTCCACAGTACACACAAAGTGAACTGGCGTCCAGTATGAGGCGTAGGATTACATATTACATGACTGCAAATGATGGCCACACTCCGTAGTGTCTGACACACGTAGTGTGGAATTACCTGTCTAAGGCCAAACCACAAATGCACTGATGGCTGTTTATGTATAAAGTTTCCTCATTTTATCCTTTTTGAGCAAAAAGAGCAAATCTTTTCTGATATGGCTTCACGCGCTCCCTGTATCGATCCCACTCCCCTCAGTTTGAGAACCACTGTTCCAATGCCTCACCACTCACATTTGTATTAAAATGCCCGTCTATCAATACTCGCTCTCTCTCTTAAAACCCTCCCACACACTCCCTTAGCTATTCTGAAAATCGTTCCACATTTTGGCGCAGATTCCACCCCCTGCTTAATGTTCATTCACTCTCGCTCATTATTAATGTCATTGCATATTTCATTCATATTAGCATCAGACCAGTACTTATCTTTTTAAATTCTATTACACAGAATTTTGCATCAGTACAGCAGCTAATTCCTCTGTTTTCACGCTTTTAGCCATTACATAGTTTTTCACGTTCAGCACCACCTTTCTTGCACGTCTTTCCAATATCAATACATCCACTCTCACTTGATGTAGTGCTGCCTACTTCATCGTGACTGAGCACCGGGCTAGCAGAGGGCCTGGATCCCACTACAGGAGGGAGGACTCTTTAAAAGAACGAACATAACTGAGCGCCAAGCCTCATGGTTTCGTGCAGCCCAGGCTAATATTTACTGTGCTGGGTGGTAACCATATAATTAGATACTGAGATGATGTTGAGCCTACTATGGTGCCCCTGTTAACTGG
>JAGKTI010027460.1:0-13250 GCA_018397915.1 Birgus latro | reverse complement strand
TCTCTGAAGTCACGTGAGAGGGCTTCAAGCACCATGATAAACAACAAGGGACTCAAAACTGACCCCTGATGCACACCAACATTCACGGGACACTCATCACTCAAAGCTCCATTCACCCTTACCTGAGTGCGAGCACCCACGTACATGGCCATAACATTACTAACACAGATTCTTGCAAAGAGCTCCTAGAGGAGTTAAAGAAGCTTCATGAATGGAGCAATAATTGGCAAATGGAATTCAGTGTGGACAAGTTTCATGTTATTAAATTTGGTAACAGTGAGGAAAGACCAGATTGGGATTATAAGTTAGGAAGATCAACACTACACATACCAGAAAGGGAGAAGGACCTAGGAGTGATTATCAATAACAGACTATCTCAAGCTGACCTCATCAGTGAGAAGGTATGTAACATGTATACATTGCTTGAAAATATGAGAATAGCATTCACATATTGAAATGAAGACATGCTGAGAAAACTAATAACATCATTCATCAGACCAACCCTGGAGTATGCATCAGTAGTCTGGAATCCTCATCTCAAAAAACACATAGATAAGATTGAAAAAGTACAAAGGGCAGCTTCAAGATGGGTACCAAGCTTAAGGAATCTTAGCTACGAAGAAAGACTAGAAAAGTAGATCTACCAACACTACAGGAGAGAAGGAAAAGAGGAGACTTGATCATGCTATACAAATGCATCTCAGAGAAAGAGAAAATAGACATAAATGAATATATAACCTTCGGGGAGGCATCGACAAGAGGACACTGCAAAAAACTACATAAAAAGACAGGTGATATAAGAAAATTAAGTTTCCCAAACAGAGCAACTGATCAGTGGAATGCATTACCGAATGAAATAATGTTTGCCAAAACTATTCATAAATTTAAAGATATGTATGATAAAAATGGTTTAATACACGGGACAGTACGAGTATGACTCATTTCTGTTAAGATACAATTGGATAAGAAAACACATTTTTTCGAACATTCCTAAATTGGAATGTGTTATATGAAGCGTTGTAATGGAATTATTTCTTCATACCTTGACAAAGAATCAATATGCATCGCAAGTCAAATACTATCTTTTGACTAAAAATCACTTAACCAAAGTTGCATGAAGCAGCTTATCACTCGGATAACATTTTTCTTACTGTGCTCTTGAATAAACTGAAAAATATTAATCTTTATTTGTTCACTGCTTTTAACTTGTCCTCATGAAGTGTCGTATCTTCTTCCTGAACTCATATTTGTAGCTGATGTCAGCATGTTAACTTTTGCCGTAGGTGTGAATCACTGTATCCCTTTGGTTTTATGTAAGCCTACGCTTTCCTGATTGGCCTTCAGGGACAACGTTCCTTCGAGTAATGGGGCTTGTACTAAATGGTAAATAAACAACCTAAATTACTGGCTCTCCCAGTTCCCCTAGCTTTGACTCAGGTTACGTGAAAATTAGTTTTAATGTTCATTCCCCGCCCCCACCCCCAACCCGATATATTCCCATGGTAACTCATTTTTCTCGTTTCTTTGTATCATGGCTCTGGCGCGACGACGGTACTTGGGTCTGTTTCACCATGCATTTCCCATTCTTCATTGCTTGCCATTTTCTGCTCATTCCTTGATTTCATTCATTGGCATCGTTCTACAGAGCACTGGGGTGTGTATTTAATGGGAAATAATGGCTACCACAGTAAGTTTGCAGTCTAAACGCATTTTAGTAGCATAACAGCTGAAATATGATGAAAAATGAAGATACTTTGCCAACTGATGTAACATATTGTTCAAAATGGTTACCCGTACTAACAAATTTCTAAATAACTATGAAGCAAAATAATTACCTGTAGCTGTACGTACTTTTAAAGGTTGAGACATATACAAGTTACTTTTACACATTTCGTCCTTAGATTGATAGATACTTCGCAGACCACAAATTTACCTGGTGGTTGCACACTACTTCTCGTCACTTCTGCTTCCTCATCCTGCAGACTCACGTACAACAAACACCTCTTTCAATATCAGTCAAAACCATTTTCTCTGTGACCGTAACATCGAAACATATATCAGCCCATTAAAACATTCTCTCTCTCTCTCGGAACATCTATTGTAGTTCGGTGTGCGTGTAGGTCAGGTACGATTAATTAAAGGCCAAGCACTCTGGTGCAACGTTCGATATATTTGTCACACACACACACACACACACACACACACACACACACACACACACACTTAATTATTAGAGACAGAAGACTATACCAAAGAAAAGGAACCACATATTATTTGCCTAACTGAAACAAAATTAACCCCAAAGATAACAAACGAAACCCTAACCTTAGAGGAATACAATATATGGAGAAGAGACAGAAATTTAAGAAAGGGAGGAGAAATTATAATCTCAAAGAAAAATCAGCAAGCCAAAGAAATAAAACTAGATTTACCTTCACAAGTAGAACTGACTGCATTGGAAATTAACACATCTGAAGGGAAATTAACAGTGGCAGGTTTGTACATGCCACCCAAATCAAACACTTGGGAAAGAGGCGAATATGAAGACCTGGCAGAAAGTACAGTTCAGAGTTTAAGAACATTACTACATAGAATGGAAGAGAAATCTGAAAGGATTATATTACCTAGAGACTTCAATACAAATATAAATTGGAATACTTTAGATGTAAAAAGCCATGAAAGCTGTTGGGATCAAAAGCTCCTGGATCTTGTGCAGGAGTTTCTCGTAACACAACATGTAAAGGAAAACACCAGAAAATGAGGACTTGATGATCCATCAGTACTAGATCTTATATTTACTAGGCAAGAAAATGAAACAGATAATATAATGTATCACCCCTCATTCGGCAAAAGCGACTATACAGTATTAAACTGTAACTTCAGGATTGCATATGACGTTACCAGTAAAGAGAGTTACAAAAAGAGTCTAAACTACAAAAACGGCAACTATCATGACCTGAAGAAGTACTTCTTAGAGACAGATTTGGAAAAGGAGCTTAGAGGACAAGACTTAAACATTATATATAGAAAATTCTGTTATCTTTATGAAACAGGAGTCCAAAATTACATCCCTCAGCACAAAGCAACGTTCGTTTTTTTTTTGTTCGTTTTTGAAGGCTCCAACATGCTTGCATGTGTCGGCCTTGGTCACCTAATGGCGGCTGTCCATGCTGCTCGATCTCTGGCAGCCTCCCTATTCAGTCCCTTAACCCTTAAGTCACATTTAATGACCTCATCCCATGTCTTTCTCGATCTACCCCTCCCAACCCCTCCCCTAATATTAACACCTCTCACCCTCTGTACCCAATTATCCTCCCCCATCCTCTCCACATGTCCAAACCACCTCAGCCTACCTCTCCTCATCACAACACCAATACACTCCAGTCCCATCCTACCTCTCAACTCTTCTATCGTAAGCCCAGCCCCCCCAGGCCTTGCACGCAGGGACGCACTGCACATCCACCTAATCATTGTCATTTCTGTACGTTTAAACCTGCGAATATCTTCTTCCTTTACTGCCCAGGTCTCACTACCATACAACATCACACTCCTAACACATGCTGCATACAAAGACCCCTTAGCACGTAAGGAGAGTCCTCTCAATGTCAGGAGAGGCAACAGCTCCCTGAACTTCTTCCAACCACTTCTCACTCTAGCAACCGAGCTAACTCCAGCCCCACCTCCGGCACATAACAGAAATGAAAATAAAGAAATGGTTTAATACAGAATGTAAAAAATCAAAAGAAAAAAACAAAAGAGACTTGCTGTGGCATAGATGCAGAAGACAATAGTGAGAGGGCATATAACAAATACAAACAGGCAAGAAACGATTACACAAGGATAAGGAGGGAGACTCAGAGACAGTTTGAGGAACACATTATAAATAAAAGCAGTGATCAACCTAAGCACTTTTACAGCTACATCCGAAGCAAAACCAAAGTTAAAGATAAAATACAGTCCACTACGGATGAGGGGCTCATCCGTACACAAGAGAAAGATACTTGTGAAGCACTAAATAAAAACTTCCAGTTTTTACAAAAGAAAATAATTTTGAAAGAAATTATATGGAACAAGCATGCCCACACATATTAACAGATATGCTAATATCGGAAGAAGAAGTACAGGAAGAATTAAGTAAATTAGACAGGAAAAGCAAATGGTCATGACGAAATTTCAGAGTGGGTGCTACATGAATGTACAGAAGAGTTAAGCAGACCATTGTATTTAATATTCAAGAAATCCTTAGGTCAAGGTAAACTACCCGATATTTGGAGGAAAGTAAACATTGTTCCCCTATTCAAGAAAGGGAATAAACAAAATCCACTCAACTACCGACAGTATCATTGATCAGTGTTGTAAGATACTAGAAAAGCTGATAAGAAAAGTTTGGGTAAAACGTCTAGAAGAATACAGTATGATAACAAAGAGGCAGTTCAGTTTTAGAAAGGGGAAATCATGTGTTAAAAATCTATTAAGCTGCTATGCTAGAGTTACAGAAACATTACAGAAAAGAGAAGGATGGGTGGAGAGTGTCTATTTAGATTTCAAGAAAGCATTTGACAGAGTACTGCACCAAAGACTTTTATGGAAACTATACCATCAAGGAGATATCCAAGGCAATCTGTACTGTTGGATGCAGGTTTTTCTCAGAAAAAGGGAATTGAGAACAGTACTAAGGAGAAATTACTCATCATGGAGGGAAGTGACTAGCGAAGTTCCACAGGGCTCAGTGCTGGCACCAATTTGTTTTTTAGAATATATATAAATGACATAGAGAAAAACATTGGAAATGGAAGCTGTTTAATTATGTTTGCGGATGATGCAAAAATCTATCCATCTATACACCTAGGCTGCATATACCCGAGACAGGACGACACACTCCCAACTTACTCATCAACTGAAACACATTCATTCGTATCTTAGCCCCAAAAGGGAGAAGGGACAGATCCTCACTGCACCACACCGCACGAGGGTCAACTGCGCAGTGCAATCAGTGACATCCACAGCAGGATCCGACAGCAGAGCGGGTATACCCCTGCCGCATCATAATGGACCCATTCCCTTACCCGCACCTGATCTGATCAGTTGATCAGACCAAATGTGGGAGAATATCCCCTCAGGGCTGCATCATCATTTATTCACTTACAATTTCTCTCCATTCATTTCTATCACGCACAGCCACTCTTCCTTGCTGAACAGACATCCCTCTCTCATCCAACACTCTCTTCACGCTGTCCGTCCATCTTATTCGTGGTCTTCCTTTCAGCCTTACACCTCTCACGTCAGATCCGGTTATCTTTTTCACCAGTCGCTCTTTATCCATTCTCTCCATATGCCCAAACCATCTCAACACCCTCTGCTCAACTTACTCAGCCATCTCCCGAACGACTCCAGTTCTCCTTCGCACTTCATCATTTTCCACTCGATCTATACGTGTCACTCCACACATACTCCTCAGACACCTAATCTCCACCTCATTCAAAATTTTCCTCTCTGCTACACCATAATTCACGTTTCAGCCCCATATAATGCAGTTGGTACCACAATACCCTCATACAGCAATCTCTTTGCATCCATTCTAAGCGAACATCATCTAAACACTTTTCTCTTTTCTCCCAGCACCTTTCCTTTTTCATTCATTCTAAACTTCACTTCTGCATCTATTCTTCCATCCACAGCAACATGTGATCCCAAATACTTAAAACACTCGAACTCCCCAAGCAACTCACCATTCAAAACTATATTCATCCTCCTACCCTCTATACCAACCTCGTACACTTCATCACTTTACTCTTTTCTCATTTACTTTCAATTTCCTCCTTTCACACATCCTTCCAAACTCCTCTGTCAACTGTCTCAATCTCTCCTCTGAATCAGCCACCAGTGCAGTATCATCCGCAATCAGCAGCTGCTTCAGATTCCACTCTCTACCGTCAGCATTCACCGGAGTCAAACCTCAACCTAACACTTTTGAACTCACCTCCCTTACAACACCATCCATATAAATATTAAACAACCAAGGCGACATCACACATCCTTGCCGCAGCCCCTCTCTCACCGGAAACCAATCACTCACAGTTTTTCTCACTCTTACGCATGCTCTACTATTTACATAAAAACTTTTCACTGCTTTTAGGAACCTGCCATCAAGTCCATACAATCTTCAAACATTCCACAAAGCCTCCCTATCATTTCTATCATACGCTTTCTCTAAATCAATGAACATCCAAAACACATCCTTACCTTTCACTAAATACTTTTCACACACCTGTCTCACAGCAAACACCTGATCTACGCATCCCCTCCCTCTCCTAAAGCCACACTGCTCATCACCAATCACTCCCTCTGTACCCTCTCTAATTCTCGTAATTAACACTGTATCATACACTTTACCTACAGCAATCAACAGACTTATACCCCTAAAGTTAGTACATTCATACTTATCACCCTTATGTTTAAAAAACGGAACCACACACGCACTTGCCCAGTCGACTGACACCATACCTGTCAAAAAACACACATTCAACAATCTTACGAACCACTCAACAGTAGTCGCTTCACCACCTTTCAGGCATTCCACAGCACACCCATCCATACCTGCAGCTTTCCCTGTTTTCATCTCCTTGACTGCCTCCTGCACTTCCTCCACCGTGATCAAAGAATCATTCAACTCTCCCAACACATTTATTCCTTGCACCCTTCCATCTTACACAATTTCAGCCTCCCTTTCCTCCCCTACATTTAACAATCTTTCAAAATACTATGCCCATCTCTTCCTTAATGCATTCATATCAATTAACATCCTTCCATCCTCTGCTTTTACTCGCACTTCCTTCCCAGACTCTCCCTTTCGCACCCTTTGCATCTCCTTTCAAAACATTTCCTTATTCTGTTGAAAATTCTCAGTCAACCACCTAACCCACCTCTCATCTGCTGCCACTTTAGCATCACGCACAGCCTCTCTCGCCCGATTCCTCTTTTCCCTATAACTCTCATATGACACCTCATCCTTCCTCTGCAGCCACACTTCATATGCACGTCTCTTCTCAGCCACAGCCATACTTACTTCCTCGCACTACCATTCACTTCTCTTTCTTACACTACCACCTGCTCGTCTCACACCACACACCTCTTCTGCATGCCCCACCACAGCACTCTTAAACAGCTGCCATTCCTCCTCCACACTGCCACTTTCCTGGTCTTTCACTGTGTTCCACTCATCTTTCAGTTTCTCCTTTTACTCTGTCATTTTCTCTCTTTTATCCAACTCATTCACTTTCAAAACTTCCCTGTCACACCTAACTCTCCTAGCTCTCACCCATCTCTTACCTACTCTCAACTTTCCCTCCACCAGGTAGTGGTCAAACATACCTCCACCCTCCCCTCTCAAAACTCTCACATCCAACAATCTTCCTATTACATTCCTGGACACAACCACATAGTCCATCAATGCTCTGTCAACAACACTTCCACTCTCCTGTCTCACCTATGTATACTTACAAATATCTTTCTTCTCAAACAAGATATTTCCAATCACCATCTCTCGCTCAACACACACCCCTATCATTCGTTACCCATTTTCATTCCTTCCAGGCACACCCTGCAAACCAACTACCCCTTCAACTGCTACATTTCCCACTCTACATTCACATCTCCCATCTTTACTACATTCACATTCGCTCCAAAACTCTGCAAACAATCATCAACATCATTCCAGAAAGACTCCCTCTCTTCTGCATCGCTTTCGCTACTATGCCCATATGCACTCACAGATACCCACAACTCACGTTCAAATTTCTATTTCACCCACATCAGTCTCGATGACACCTCCTTCCATTCAGTCACACACTGTTGCACTTCCGGGCTCACTAACAAGGCCACACCTTCTCTTTCCCTTCCTCTAGGAACACCTGACAATCTTCCTTTCACACTTCCAAACTCAGACTCACCTTTCCCTTTCATCTTTGTTTCACTCAAGGCTAACAATCCAACTTTCTTCTCACAAACATTCGCCCAAACTCCTCCTTTTTAGCCTTAATCGTACTACATCCACGCACATTCATAGACCCAGTCTTCAAGGTAAGGAGATAACTCAATCCCCCATCCCTTTCTATTCCCTGTTTCATTGTAGGAACTAAAAAAACAGAGGAGGAGGTCCATAGTCCCCTCACCCCACCCCTTTTAGTTGCCTTCTACGACACGCAGGGAATACGGTGGCAGAATTCTTCCCAACACAACCTGGCAGCAGAGTAGTAGTACCACCCCATAGTGAGGCCAGATTGTTCCCCCCCCCCCGCCTCACTATACAATCTGCACTGACATTGAACTAAACTCCAGCTGAACTGAGACTCCTCTTGTCCCTTCCCCTCCTTATATATGCTCTTTATTTACTAGAATGATCAACATTTTCGGAGAAGCAACCGTTACCAACTCGGAGACATCCAAAATATCCGGAGTTTTCTTACACTACATAACATTGTAAATCATTTAGCATATAAACTGAGATAGAATTACATAATTTAATAATAGCATAAAAAAAAACATTATAGAGAAAAAGAGCATAAAAGTTAATGCCAAACTTTACAAAATACCTCCATTCACAAACAGCAAGCTAACTGGCAACTCTGACACGTAACCGAACTACGAGAATCATCGGGAACCCTCCAGTACTACTTAACTAGCATATCCCGCTTCTCAACACTACTCCCTCCCTAGTCCCGTTTCGTCCTGAAAAAACTTCACAATGTATACAAACATAATCCTTAATCCAAACTAAACATTTAATTATACACAAAATAATCTTTCATCTTATCAGGTCTTCACCTATACCGCTTCCGAGGACATCCCTGCTCCTCCACACAGTCCACTCCTCCTGGAATGTCTTGGTCCTCACCTAATTCATTTCTTCCCTCGAGAAACTGTCACCATCCTCTTATACTTCAGCTCTGCGGTCCTATTCAACATCCTCGGCTGTGGGTGAGCAAGATTTCTCGGAGACGTCCCAGCTGTACTGTCCTGGCCCATGGTACTGCCACAGACGATTCACGTGTACCATCTATGGGCGAGATTCCGAATCCGGTACGTTACATCTGATAGGCGGTCCAACACGGTATGAGGCCCATCCCACGGCCTCTGCAGTTTCAGTTTATTGTCCCTTCGTCTGCTGAGGATTTTATGACCAAAGTTTGTCACCATCCTTGAAGCTCACCTCACTTGTCTTGGCATCACACCTGCACTTCATCACTTCCCCTGAAAACTTAAGGGCTCCTCACAATTGATGAGGTACCTCAGCCAGCCTATCCTGAAGACGATTTGCATAGCTGAAGGTGTCTGTAGGCAGCTCCTCAACAGGTGGTCTTCCAGTTAACAGGTCAACTGGTAGGCATAACTCGTGGCCCATCATTAGTTTAGCAGGGGTGTAGCCGGTAGACTCATGGGATGCTGACCGACATGCCATCAGCAATGCAGGTAATTTCTGGTCCCATTCCGTTTGTCCCTCTACGCAGTACTTGACCAGTTCTTGTCCCAGAGTCCAGTTGAATTTTTTCCACCATCCCATCTGACTGTGGCCTTAGTGGAGTCGTTCTGGTCTTTTTGATCTCCAGTAACTTGCTGCACTCACAAAACGCAGCAGACTCGAAGTTTCTACCCTGGTCTGAATATAGCTCTTGTGGCATCCCAAAACGACAGAAAAACTGGTCAGCCAACACCTGAGCAACAGTTGCAGCCTCTTGATCCGGGATGGCATAGGCTTCTGGCCACTTTGTGAAGTATTCCATGGCGATACATAAATACGTGTTTCCTCTTTCAGTGAGTGGCATAGGTCCAGCAATGTCCACCATGACTCTTTCCATAAGTGCACCCTCTTGGTACAGCTAGAGAGGGATGCAACTACTTTTCCTGGGTCCCTCCTTGGCACATCATACATCACAGGCCCGACACCACTCTTCAACGTCCTCATGCGTTCCAGTCCAGTAGAACCTCTGTCGCAACCGACTTAGAGTTTTCTTTACTCCCAGTTCCCCAGTAGTGATCTGGTTATGGGACTCATCTAAGATCTCGGACTTCATTTTTTCGGAACTACCGTTGCCAATACTTGCTGAGGCCATCGGGTGTCTCGCACTGATGTTCCTGTAGTCTTTTGTTCAAACGAAGAAGGTCCCACTGACTCCAGTAGCTCTTAGTCGCAAGGCTAAATTTGGAGACTTTTTCCCAAGATGGTCGCAATGTACTCTGTTACAGCCACTCTAGCACTGGTTGTAAATCTGCATCCTTTATATGCATCCTCTTCAGGTCTTCAGCTGAGACTGGCCCTGTCACTACAGTATGGCAGCAATTCTTGCTGGGATTCCCATTCCTGCTACATTGCTTGCTGTCTGTTCTTCCATCTTGTCGCACACTATCAGTGAAAGTTCTCTTGCATTTCCTCAGTGGTGGGGCTTCTTGGGAAAAACTAGCTGGTCGTTGCCTATTGTCACCAGCCTTTCCTAATTTACTCTCATCCTTCTCATCTTCTGCAGCCTTCTTCTTGCCTTCCTTCCCATTTGGACAGTCGTAGCTGAAGTGTCCCATCTCACTACAGGTCCAGCACCTTTTGTTACAACAATTGATTTCCTTGCACTGCTCTGTTCTCACTCCTTTTTGTGTCCTGGTTTCCCACAGAACCAGCAACCTCCTCCGATCTTCTGTTCCCTCTTCCACTTGTAGCAGTCCTCTTTCCTATGTCCTGGCTTTTCACAGTACCAGCAACTTCCTTCAAACTTTTCTACTTCACGTACCTGCCCTTTACTTGCCTTGAATCCTCGTTACAACCAGCCTGAAAAGTGGACGTACTATACCTGATGTAGTTTTCAAATTCTAGAGCCCTGGCTGAGCCCTGGCTAATGCTTCTTGCATGCTTCTTGGTTGTGCCTGCTTCATTTGCACTTTCAACTCTGCATTATGAAGAGCATCGATGAACTGGTCCCTCAGAATAATACCCAACAAGTTAGGTGCTGCTCCAGGGTACGCCTTGTGTGCCGTACTCTCCAGGTCATGAGCAAGCTGCTGTAGGGATTCTCCTCGAGCCTGTACACGGGTCTGGAATCTTGTCCTGTAATCCTCAGTCTAGTACATGGTCCCAGATCTGCAATCTAGCACTTCTACTAAGGACTGATAACTGTTCCTCTCCTCTACTGACATCTGGCCCAGAATTTCCATTGCGTCACCCTTGAACGTAGGGCCCAGCTGCAGCACCCTCTGCCTTTCATCCCAGCCATTCTGATCAGCAAGTAACTCAGACTGTGCATGGTAAGCTTCCCAAGATACTGTGCCATCAAATTTCTGAGGTTTCTTTTTAATTGGACCCCTATTATAGCCATGCACTTCACTGGTATGGGACCTAAAAACTGGGGCATCATATTAAGTCCAAGACTTAAAACCTCTGCATTCCGATTATTCAACCCTGTAATGCTACCTTTAGATGCTTGGGATCCATCAAAATTGCCATACACTGTCCATTCCTTTCATACGCTCCCTGTACACTGGTCTGAGGCTCATCAGTGCAATATTTCTCTGCAGCCTCAATTCTCTCACTAATTGTCTTCAAATGACCGTCTACATACTTTATCTGGTTATCTACATGCTTCAAATGGTCGTGTGCATGTTGTCTTCACTCTGTCACATTATTACTTACCTCGTACTTTTGCTGCCGTAGCTCAGCATCTACTTCCTCCTTCAGCTGTTGTTGTTCTTCCTTCATTTCCCCCATGAAAGCATCCAGCTGTCTTTGCATCCTCAGTAGTAATTCCCTCTGTTGCTCCTGTAATGCCTCTTGAATCTGTTCATATCATTCTCTCTGTTCTTCGATCTGTGTCTTTAATTGTTCTTTGCATTCTTTCTGTCCTTCATTCTGTGCTTGTAATTGTTCTTTGAGCTTTTTCTGTCCTTCTTTCTGTGCATGTAATTGTACAGTTTGTGCTTGAAATAGCTTCATAATTGCAGCCAGTAATACTTCCTCTTGTCTAGCTTGGCCTCTTGTCTCTACACCTTCTGTTTCCATGTCGAAGGTTAGACTCACTACAGCACTTTTCTAATGATCCACACTCCTGACACTACTGTTATGTCCCCAGTCCCACACTCCTACAGGCACCAACAGCTGTAATTCAGTATTAGAAGGACGTTGCCCAGTGAGTTGTTCTTCCTATGATCAACCTTTCCGTGTGCAACAAGACCGGCTCAGGCCTGGTAAATATACACGGGCTCGTGATCTTTATATTCCAGATAATTACACTTAATGCTTGTCAACTACACTTTACTGTTTTCACAAGTACCAGAGCCAGGCAATCTGCACTGACACTGAACTAAAATTGAACTGAGATTCCTCTAGTCCCATCCCCATCCTTATATAAGCTCCGTTTTTACAAGAATGATCTACCACATTGTCGGAAAAGCAACCGTTACCAACTCGGTGACATCCAAAATATCCAGAGTTTTCTTACACTGCATAACACTGTAAATCATTTAGCATACAGAGATAAAATTACATAGTTTAACAACAGTCACATAAAGCATTTATAGATAAAAGGAGCATAAAATTTAATGCAAAACTTTACAAAATACCTCTGCTCACAAACAGCAAGATAACTGGCATCTCTGACACGTAACCGAACTTCGAAAGTCACCGGGAACCCTCCAGTACTACTTGACTAGCAAATCCCGCCACTCAACAGTATCATTCATTGATAACTTTCCCCAGAGCACCGAAACTTGCAATGAATGGGAAATTAAATGAAATGGCCACCAAAGTAAATCTGTAACCTAAAGGCACTTTTTAATTGCCTATCATCTGAATTATATAATAAAATGAGCATACTTTGCTCATTGATCTCACACTGTTCAAAATGTTACCTGTACTGACAACATTTAAATAATAATGAGGCAAAATAATGATCTCTGATTGTACATGTACTTAAAGGTGAGGATATGTTACTTTCAAGTGTGCAGCTCATTACACACTTCGTTCGTAGATTGACAGATACTTTACTGACCACAAATTTACGTGGTGGTTGCACACTACTCATCACTTCTTCCCCATCCTTCATAACTCTCATTCTGAAACATGCTCATACCGCATTCAGTGCCCTCCATCTTGGCCAACAACGCCTCCTCCTGACTACAAACTCACGTACAACAAACACCTATTTCATTATCATAGTCAAAACCACCTTCTTTGTGTGACCGTTTACATTTAAACAAAAGTATTTCTCCCA